>JABMCL010000813.1:1195000-1212500 GCA_018857735.1 Alviniconcha marisindica
CACAAGGCGGTGATGCCATTGTTTCCCAAACCGCTGGCAGCGCCCTCCCTCGGCGCGAGATGAAGACTGGATTATGGGTAGGCAGGAGGCATCTGGCGAGTGGTCAGAAAGGGGTCCACCCTCATCTCGACCTCCCCCATAAAAAGAGTACCCCCCCTCTCCCATCCCGTCCCCAGTTTGCAAAGAGCCGGTCAGTGTGAGGGACAAAAGTGGAGAAGGTTCGGAGGGGCAGGGATTGTCAACAGAAAGCGAAGGTGCGGATTGAAGGCTATCTTTGTCAAATCGCGAGCCCTTCCTCAAGACTCTCTCGCTCTCCACCCGGCTCTTCTCTGACATGCTTTGTCGCCGATAAAACCCACCGGTCATTGCGAAAATGGAGAACCGGCACTTGAATGCCACCTTCCAAGGCTGGCTAAGCTAGCCACTGTCCACTCTCAGCCAAAGAAGGTCTGACCGATAAACGGCGAGGATTTCCCTGGCTAATCTGATAGTGATACGTGGTTTAGTAGCCCGTAATGAACTTAACAAGGCCTGATATGTGCCGCTTGCTGAGGTAAATTTCGGGGTGGTACAAACGTGACGGTCAACGGACAGAAGTACATGACGGGGTGGTACAGACGTAACGGTCAATGCCGCTTGCTGAGGTAAACGGCGGGGTGGTACAGACGTTGTAACGGTCAACGGACAGAGGTACATGACGGGGTGGTACAGACGTAACGGTCAACGGACAGAGGTACATGACGGGGTGGTACAGACGTAACGGTCAACGGACAGAAACTAGCTGGCTCAAGGACAGGTATTCTTTCTTCGTGGCAGTTTACTTCTTCTTTTTTAACCTCCACTCGTTACATTCTAACAGTACCTCCATAAAAACAGCCAACTAGAAGAATATCTTGTTGAAATGGCAATGCCGTACTACGAATATTTCTTATTTTAGTACACTACAGGTCAAGATGAGATTTGCGCACTGGGGAAAACTCTTATGCGCCACTCTGTTTTACAGACGTTTTCTCAGCGTAGCTTTGAAAGCAATGTCAATGTCGGACTGAGTTAAAATAACGCTAGGTCGTCCTTTCAAAGAAGGTTGATAACTGATGCCTTTTCCTAGCCAACGATTGTCTCCTCCAGCAGATCGATGGGATGATGCGCACAGCGAGCCTCAAGCTCCTCAACAATTCAGCTCTTACGAAACACCAGACACTTAGTTAATCGGACAGGTGCCACTGATGATGAAGTGATGCTTAATGTCCTCAGATGTCAGTTGACATATTAGGGACAAGTTGTGACCAATGCCGAAGCACGGTTCAATAATTCTTTACGTCCACGGAAACCAGAAGGCTCGTTAGGACGGACAGCCCAGGACGTCCACCTCGACTCTCACACAGCTCCTGAACTATGTGGTGCCACTTTATCTGCTCAGCCATTTCTCTTCACCTGCGTGTCCAGGACAATAGAACCACATGAAGCTTTGGAGACGGACGTTGAACATTATCACATGCCCGTCATCATCCCATGGCACTTTGTTTATGAAGGTCATTGAAAGATTGCACGTCAAAGAGAGAGAGAGAGAGAGAGAGAGAGAGAGAGAGAGAGAGAGAGAGAGAGAGAGAGAGAGAGAGAGAGAGAGAGAGAAAACAACAACCTCGAACTCGAAAACTTTATTTTACAAGGATTGTAGTTTAGGTTCAGTCAAAAACCTGTCTAACAAGTAGTCCTTTCTAAGCTACTGATGAAGAGAGAGAGAGAGAGAGAGAGAGAGAGAGAGAGAGAGAGAGAGAGAGAGAGAGAGAGAGAGAGAGAGAGAGAGAGAGAGCATACAAACAAATCATCAAGCTGACCCAGAATACTTCCTTTTGTCAGGGTACAGATCTACCGCTAAAAAGGGTGGGATCGAGTTGTAATCACTATTGTCCCTGGAAAAGGCGAAACGGCGGAATCATAACAGACATGCCGGCAGGCAGAAAGACAACACTGCGCATGACGCAGCTTGCCTCAGTCACAGACGCGTGTCGTTTTAATTGACGTCATGAAGGATTGGCTGTCCCGTGAACCGGTTTGGCCTAACGGTAAGCGTTGTTGGGCTGGTCAGCAGAAGGACCGCGGTTCCATTCCGCTTCGGCGCTCCTTTCTCTTCAGAAGTTGTGGTTTGTGGACAGTCTTTGTGGCTTTTCCCCTCACAATAAATACAATATTAAAATGGCTTACAGCGCTGTCCATCTTAATGCAGGAGTCATTCTCGCGGTGACAGTGGAGCGTTAGATGTAGTCTTCCTTTTCCTCAGCCTCCATTCCCCGACAGTATCTCTTCGGAGACAACTCGGCTTTAAACAAGTTTAATCAAATCAAACTTTATTATTCATCAATATACAAAGCATAAAAATGAAAAATTTCCTTTGACACATGGACTCTAGAAGGTATATTTAAAATAACAATAAATAATTATTAAATAAATAAATACGTAAAAATCTCACTCACATTCTCTCCCCACTCACCTGCCCCGGCTTCTTTCACTGACAAACACCTGCAAACCAAGCTCGGTGTCCAGATGTTGGACGGAAAATTAGCTCACCTGACCAGCCTAGACACGACCCCTGATGAGGTGTTACTGTTATACCCATGGATATATAGGTCCATGGTTATACCCAAGCCTTACGGTTTCTGCGGACGTAAAGCAACATTGAACCATGCTTCGGCACTAGTCACAGTTTGTCCCTAATATATCAACCGACATTCGAGGACATTAAGCTCTACATCATCATCATCATCATCATCATCATCATCATCATCATCATCATCATCCCAAGCCAGTAGGCCTGAACGGGTGCACTCAGCTCTGTGCTCTTTCTCTGGAGTCAGATTACCAGACAGCAAACTTTTACCTGCTGGTTGGTTAGACTTGTTCAACGCCGAGTTTTCTCCTCAGAAGTACCGAGATCTAGAAACTAATAAGAAAATATTTGCTATAGTCCACGACTTTTTGCGCCAAACCGACCGCTTGTAAATCTGTAAAAGTCTGCCAAAATTTGTTTATGATACAAGCGAAGAAGTACACGTTTTAATCCTCTCCCTCTCTCTCTCAGAGCAATAATTATGACAACATTACTAGACCATTCGGTTAGTTATTTGCTTTTTTAACCCCCACCCCCTCCTCCCGTTTTGTTGTTATTGTTTTGCTTTTTGTTTTGTTTGTTTTTTGTTGTCATTTTGGTCTTTGTTGGTTTTGTTGCCTCTGACGTTTTGACAACAATTTGCCATCTTGCCATCGTAAATGTTTGTGTGATTATCATTTTATCTATAGGTAACACTCAAATAAGCATATTGCTTTTGTGTTTCCTGTACTTATTTGTTGAGCTTATGATTACGATGAATGAATAAAATTTTGTTTAAACCAAGTACCGAGATCCCAGGAGATGATGGAAGAGGCAGACTTTGCCTAACTCTGCATTGTCACCACCAGACTGATTTATGCATTAAGACGGGCAGCGGTGTAAGCCATTTTATGTTTCATTAATTGTGAGGGACGAAGTCATAATGAGAGCCGGTTTGGCCTAGCGGTAAGGCGGTAGTTTGGTAAGCGGAAGGATCTCGGTTCGATACCGCTTCGGCTCTCCTTTCTCTTCAATAGTTGTGGTTTGTGGACACGGTCTTGTGACTTTGTCCCTCACAATTAATGAAACATTAAAATGGCTCTCATCGCTGCCCATCTTAATGCGGGTCATTCTGGTGGTGACAGTGTAGCGATAGGTATATAATCTCCCTCTTCCCTCACCTCCATACCCCTCTTCTCCCCGTCCCTAATAAGCTTTATGGTTTCTGTGGACGTTAAGCACCATGTTTACTTACTTACAAAGTCACAGAGACTATCCATAAAACACAATTTTTGAAGAGAAAGGAGATCCGAAGCTGAATCGAACCGATGTCGTGTGCTTACCGCTAAGCCAAACCGGCTCATGACAGTCGCCTCTTCGTCGATGAAGCTGTTAAGCTTAGCACCTGATTTTGTTGTCGTTTAATGGGCACTGTTTTACTAGGCAGCATGCACGAGTGACTGTTTTTATGTCCCCCGCGATTAACCGCCAGGTGACAGGGATCAGCGAGGTAGCTATCTGTTATTTTCCACCACGAATGCTCCGACCACACGCACGTGCACGATAAGGGGGCCGACAGCGACGAGTCTGGCGGTAAAGTTAGTTAATAATAATGTGGGCAGATTACCGGACCCGTCCTGGGCGCTGTTGGCTATCGCTGGTTTGACCGTCCACACAGTCACAGGGCTGCTCTTCGTGGGTCAGAGACACTGTACTGTAGTATCTCTGTGTGGGTCAACAACACCTTGGCCTCTTCATCAGGACGTGTCTTTCCTACACCGTCTTCAGCAGAAAATAAAACGAGCAAACACAGAACTACCCCCCCCCCTGCTCCGCCCAGCACCCAAACGACCCCCCCCCAACCCCCCCCCCCCCCCCCCCACAACAACAACCAACCAACCAACAAACAACGACAAAACCCTACAGCAAACAAGTTTCTAACCACACAAACAGTCAGCGAATGAACCTACACAGAGACATATAGGCCTACAGACAAACCGACCGACAAACAAACAGACATCTGCAAACGAATTCCGAACCTGTGAACAAAAAGCTTTCTTGAGACTTAACAAAACGCTTTGTAAACACTGCCTGAATGCTCGGCAACATTTTGGTAACGATCTCGGTCCCCGCCAGTACCGGTCCCCGCCAGTACCGGTCCCCGGTCCCCGCCAGTACCGAGTACCGCTCCACGGACAACTCGGCATTAAACAAGTCTAACATCATCAACAACAACAACAACAACAACAACAACAACAACAACAACAAACCCTCCCCACAGTTGTACATAACTGTTGTTGTAGCCTTCCCCAGCTGAACACTTTTTGTTGTTGAGTGTTGCTTTACGTCCACAGAAACCGTAGGCTTATTAGGGAAGGGAGCCCAGGACGGCCACCTCCACCTTCACACAGCTCCTGAGCTCTGCTGAACACTCTGGGGGTCACCCGGTATAATTAAACAGTTGTACATTGACCAATGCTCTCCACAGGGTGAGTGGATCAGTTTTCCACTACTGTGCTCCACACTGAATAAATATAAACAAGATATAACAATTCCGGGGCACGGAGCTCAGGAGCTGTGTGAAAGTCGAGGTGGCCGTCCTGGGCTCCCCGTCCCTAATAAGCCTACGGTTTCTCCGGACGTAAAGCAAACTTAAACAGGGGGGGGGGGGGGGGGGGGGGGGGGGGAATCCGAGAGCATTGTTTTGCTGTGCAGAACTTTGTGTGGCTCTCGGTTACTCTCGGCAAGCCATAAAATCTCGGGTTTCTTAGCGGAAAGCATCAATGTCCTGAATAACCTCCGCCCAAGTCCAGCGTGACAACAATCTGACCATCATGTCCATCACAGAGAGACGCTGGATAGTGACCAGCAGTAGGGTGAATCATTCATCGCCAGGCCCCCGACTGCAAGGAGGTGGTACACAAAAATGATCAAGGCGGGGACCAACAGGGGACCGATGTTAACCGCTCGGGGTATTGATGAGCGCTTGATAAATGTACATTGCTATTATTCATTGAGGCATGCAATATTTTTTACTGGTTGCATCTGAACACGATTAATTCGTCTCGGAAAAGTCGAGACGCTTTACCTGGGACGTTGGTGAGCCAGATTTCGCTTCGGCTCTCATCTCTCTTTAAAAGTGGTGGTTCATGGACATTGTCTTTGCGTGAGCCGGTTTGGCCTAGCGGTAAGGCGTTAGGCTGGTAAGCGGAAGGACCTCGGTTCGATACCGCTTCGGCTCTCCTTTCTCTTCAAAAAGGTTGTGGTTTGTGGACACTGTCTTGTGACTTTGTCCATCACTTCCTACTGAAACATTAAAATGGTTCTCATCGCTGCCCATCTTAATGCAGGAATCATTCTGGTGGTGACAGTGTAGCGACAGGTATATAATCTCCCTCTTCCCCCATCTCCATACCCCCTCCCCCCCCCCCTTCTCCCCGTCCCTAATAAGCCTTGCGGTTTCTGTGGACGTTAAGCACAATGTTTACATTGTCTTTGTGACTTTGTCCCTCACAATTAATGAAACATTAAAACTACTCTCATCGCTGCCTATCTTAATGCAGGAGTCATTGTGGTGGTGACAGTGTAGCGTTAGCTATAGTCTCCCTCTTCCCCAAACTGCTGGAACCTCGGTCCCCGCCAGTACCTCTTCGGAGACAACTCGGCGTTAAACGAGTTTAACCAAACCAAACTGAGACGGCAGACCGTCAGCTTTAACGCGGAGTATGGTCTGGAGGCGTGCATACCGTCTTTGCAGTAATCACCCATCTTTCTTTCTATCGTGATAATGTAGACACCCCGGTCATTCAGCATCTGACTGTACCGTGAGACTGCGTACGAAGCAAATTAAAACTAATTTGAAAACTGGTTAGCTCTACAGTAAACATTAGTTACATTGGTTGGGGTAGAAATAAAAACTGGTTTAAAAGATCAATGATTCTGATCGTGATGAGTCTTGTCCTTTCCTCCATCCATTCAGTGCCGATCTGAAGGCAGGTAGGGTCGTGGCTGGTGGAGTATTTGTGGGAAGTAGTGTCGGAATAACCCATGTCTCCCTGACACTGTTGTCACAGACATAATGGTTTCAGCTCAGTTCAGTGTTGCTTTACGTCCACAGAGACCATAAGGACTATTAGGGACTGGGAGTCCAGGACAGCCACCCCGCCTTTCACACAGTTAGTTCAAGTTCAATGCTGCTTTACGTCCACAGAGACCACAAGGAATGTTAGGGATTGGGAACCCAGAACGTCCACCTCGACTTTCACACAGCTCCTGAGCTCTTCACATAATGGCTGCATCCAGGTTGGCACTGGTACCAGTTCCAGGAATCGTGGGTAACAGGCACGGACATTATGTCCAGTAAATTAAGTCCGTGGTAATATGGGTGTGGGCTGGGGTAGGGTGGGGGTAGGAGGAATGGGGAGGGATAAGCCGCTTTTTGTCAGACTGGTGACATCGATGACAATGTTGAAGATGGAAATGGTTGTATTAACGTTTAAAACTATGGCAAACTAGTGATCTCTTTTTTCAAGAGAGGTTGTATCATCTCACACAAGTGCAAACTAGTAATATAAAAAATAAAATCAAGTATTACTGAAGAAGAAGAAGATTTTTATTTTTTTTATATTTTTTTTACGCCCAGTCAAAGAAGAAGAAGAAGAAGAAGAGGGAGGGGGTGGGGGGAAGAAAGAAAGAAAGAAGAAAAGAAAATTTAGCATCATAAACCACAGTGGATTTACCATTTCCAACAAAACTCAGTCTATTGGCATGGCTGCAGTCAAGAAAACAGTGGCTGCACCAGTTCAAAAAAGACAAAAAGAAAGAAAGAAAAAAGAAAAGTCAAACTACTAGTTATGGCTGTATTCAAAAAGGCAATGGTGCCAGCAAAAGTCAGACTAGCTGTATGACTATATTTAAGAAGACAAACCCAGACAAAAAGTGGAACAGGTCTAAGCATACTTTAGTGCTGTCGAAAATCCCCACAGCCCACTCCATGAAGCCGTGAAAGACACAAAGGGATGCAGACTGGGACGGGGCAAGTCTTGGATGGGTCAAGCAGAGGACTCGATACTGCAACTATGCCAGCTGACAGAGCTCAAGCAAACCAAGGAATGGGAAAGGTACCCAAACCGATTTGTCTCTATGAGACACTCCTGTAAGAAAACTTGTGAAAGCACTGTAGAGAATGGCCAGCAGGCAAAACGGAGTTAGAGATAAATGTATAAATGTCAAGAAAACAGTAATTCGCAAGATCTCATAGTGTACACTTATGGCTGTCACCAAAGACCAGTCAGGGTAGGGCTTCACTGTCAATCAGGGCGCGACCACCACCCATAATATGGAGGTGGAAGCAGTCATTCATGCCATCCGATGGTTTGCCTCAAGAGGTGACAGTCAGACCACACATGCCATCATCCTTACAGATTCACTGAGCTTGCTACAAAGAGTGAAAAGTGGAATGGGAAGCCCAGACTGGAATGTGTCGATGGTCGACATCCACCTTCGAAAACTCCTGTGGGTATAGATATGCCGGAGTGAAGGAAAATGACCGAGCAGATAGACTGGAGGGCAAAGCAACCATTACAAGTGACTTGTGTCTCGGAAGATCTGAAGTGTTGAGGAGTTTGAGACAGTACCTGCGAGCACAAGCCGCGGACGTCACACCATCGATTGCCTGGAGGAGAGAGGCGTGGAAAGAGGAAGCGCTAAACGATCTTCCTTGAAAGGACGAGAGAGGGCCATCGTCAATCAGACGAACATTGGAACCGTTTCAAAGGCAACGTTGGGGAAACTTCCGAGAGACGGGGTGGAGCGCATATGGGCTTTTTCGAACGCATAGATACCACCTTGAACTGAACTGAACTACGAAGACAATGGTTTTAACAAGAGTCAACTAGCGGTATGGCTGTTTTACTTGAAGTCTGATCACATAAGTGATATTAGAAATGGTTCCATTCAAGAAGGCAACAGTCTCTTTGCATTTTCAGCGTGTCCCCTGCCCAGCTGTGTCGGCGGAGGACAGTGACCAGACGAGGTGACCACCACCACCACGGCACTGGACAACGGTCAGCGAGTCCTGCAGCTGAGAGAGCGAAGGCATTGTACTCGCTGACAGCAGCGAGGGAGACACAAGATTAATGACAGTACAATGTCCGCCCCCAAACCACCGCAATGGAACCTTCCTTCACCACCATCACCACGCCCACAAAAGAAGAAATTTTTATGAGAGTAAAAAGAAAAAGAAAATCCCCCCCCCCTCTCCCAAAGCCTTCCAAAACAACAACAAACAAAACAACAACATACACGTAACAAAATCCCAAGAGGTGTCAGATTTGAGGGGTTGATTCCCAAAGTCCTGTTCCGGCTGCAGAGCAGACGAAAAAGAAGAGAATTATGAGAATAATTAGGGTCCACGGGAATCCAGCTGTCATGTGGACCAGTCTGGCCTGCTGGTAAGGAGGAGGGCTGCTAAACAAACGGACCTTAGTTCGAATCCGATTTGACTCACTCGCCTCTTGAACAACTGTCGTCGATGTATTGTTCCGTTTTTGTCAAGATACTGGCGTTTTTCTTTCCTAGCTGTTTTCTCCTTAACTTTGTATTTTTGAATCATTGTCTTCATCTCGTTAGTTATGAGCATGATTATTATAGCATTTATTTCGATCATTATTTTCCTTGTATTGTTGTTGTCATCATATTTGTTGCTTATCAGTGGTGGAGCTGTACTTTTTTTTGTCTTTTGTTTTGTTTTTGGCAGTGTACTTCGTAAGAAATTGTAACTTTGGACAATGTTCTGATGTGGAAATTGTAAGAAGCTTTGAGCCCATTTCTTTTCTTGGAGAAATGATGCTTTAGAAAAGAGTAATTATTTTTGGTATTTATTACTCTATGGACACTTTCCAGTACTTTACAAATTTCTTCAACAGTTGCGGTCTATTGACATCATTCAATGACTTTATCGTCTTCTTCATCAACACTTGTGGTCTATGGACATTAATTATGCACTGACATTGCCTGTCCCAACTAACAAGGCGACACACTTCAAGCATCGATTTTTAATACACTTCCTCAGAAGGGCTGTAGACCATTCCTTTTTAAACCCAGACAGCTCGACGTTGATGAATTAATTCAGGCCAAATCACAGGCACTCTCGTCGTCCGCTTAGTTGTCTCTCTCCCTCCGTCCCACCGACCGGAGTCGTTCTTCTCGAAAAGGCTGATGGTCATCCACTCTCGCCTCCGATGCTCTGTCGCTATGATATCCAGGGGCTTCGTTCAGAACTCAGGGTCCGTGTGAAAGTGGAGGTGGCCGTCCTGGGCTTCCCGTCCCTGATAGTCCTTAAGGTTTCTGTGGACGTAGAGCAACACTGAAGGGAAACCAGGGGCTGTCCTCAATGCCAAAGAATGAGCCAGTCTGGCCTATCGGCAAGGAGTTAGGCTGGTAAGCAAAAGGACTTCGGTTCGATTCCGCTTCGGCTGTCCTCTCTCTTCAAAAGTTGTAGTCTGTGGACACTGTCTTGTGAATTTGTCCCTCACAATTGACGAAACATTAAACTGGCCCACGTCGCTGCCCATCTTGAAGAACAATAATTCTGGTGGAAGACAGTGTAGCGTTAGGTATAGTTTCCTTCCTCCCCCACCTCCCGGGATCTCGGTCCCCGACAGTACCTCTTCGGAGACAGCTCGGCGTTGTATAACCAAACCAACCAAAGCATCAGTGCCACAGTGGTGTTGCTCCGAGTGGACTGGACTGGTGTGGCCATCAAGTGACCAACACCCTAAAACCTGATTACTGCCCTGAACTGAGCAACTGTGTGACACTGGCGTGAGGCCGCCAGCAGGCGCCATTGTAAAATCTGACCAGAGGACGTGACTTGAATCACGATGGTTCACAGCCTGTGTTTCTGATCGGATTCCGTGAGGTGTTTACGTGGAGCGCGGACAATTCACCACCGGACAGTCAAACCGCCAGACAATTCACCACCGGAAAAACGATAAACTAGGACAATTTGCTGCCTGTAACAATCATGCAGTAAAAGTCAGCATGGACTTTGAGAAGGTGGCCTTCCAGGGTGTATGTGTGTGTTGTGTGTGTGTGTGTGTGTGTGTGTGTGTGTGTGTGTGTGTGTGTGTGTGTGTGTGTGTGTGTGTGTGTGAGAGAGTGTGTGGTGTGGTGTGTGTGGTGTGGTGGTGGTGGTAGTGTGTGTGTGTGATTCAAGAAATATCGCACAGCAACACATACTCTCTCCGCCGGTGGTGATATCTGGGGTTTCCGTTTGTCTGATGGTGAACTGTCCGGCGGGTCCGATGACGAATTGCCGGATGTCCGGTGGCGACTGAATTGTTCTTCATAAGTACACGTGGCACTGGTCTAGTAGGAAAAGCCATGGTTATTTGTGTGAAGAAATACACGGCGTTTTTCAAATCATTGCTGCGGAAACAGACTGCGTGACTTGAGAGACTTTAGATGCTTATTCTGATTTCGAAGTTTAGTGCCATAACGTCAGAATAAAATTCCTTTTTAGTGAAACTCTGACGGAGTGGCTCAACATCCCGAGAGTCCCCCCTCTCTCTCCCTCTGTCTGTATGCTAATGCGTCAGTACGTGTGCGTGTGATCAACAGCATAGAACCGGGAGACCTGGTCTACCTCTGTCTCTGCCCCTCCCTCTTCTTTCTCTTTCTGTGTGTGATGAGTCAGTTTGTGTGCATGTTATAGTAAGTAAGTAAACATGGTGCTTAACGTCCACAGAAACCATAAGGCTTATTAGGGACGTGGAGAAAGGGGGAAAGGGGTAGGGAGGTGGGGGAAGAGGGAGATTATATATATACCTATCGCTACACTGTCACCACCAGAATGATTCCTGCATTAAGATGGGAAGCGGTGAGAGCCATTTTAATGTTCCAGTAGGAAGTGATGGACAAAGTCACAAGACAGTGTCCACAAACCACAACCTTTTTGAAGAGAAAGGAGAGCCGAAGCGGAATCGAACCGAGGTCCTTCCGCTTACCAGCCTAACGCCTTACCGCTAGGCCAAACCGGCTCACATGTGCATGTTATGAAAGACTATACTTATATATATATAGTCTTTGGTGTGATCAACAGCATGCGGCAGGACTAACTCTCTCCCCGCCCACTCTGTCTCTGTATGCACGTGGAGGCGGAGTCACTACGTGTGCACGCGGTCAACACCACGAAACCGGAAGACGGAAGAAGCATGGCATAATCAGTTCCGGTTACCGTGGCGATCGTCTCAGTGTGAGGTCCAAGTTTCTCAGTGTCCACACTGAACTACACAGTAATGCCGCCTGCTACACTTCCCCCCACTGACCACAGGTCAATACCGTGAAATTGCGGCCACAAAGCTGGCTTTTCTCAGTTAGACAGCATGGGAGTTGGCAGACTTGCTTGCTGAAACAGTGCCACCATCCATCTATGTGTATGAGTTCTGTTGGTTACCATGATCCCCAAATACTCCACTACCCCCCACCCCCCCCCCACCCCCACCCCCACATCTCGGCTGTTGTTGCAGAACTCCCAACAGCAAGCTTGTGGCGGTCTGGGTCGGAGGGAAGGAAGGAATGTCAGGTCATGACATTATCTGTTCTGTGAAGGCCTGGCTAACTCTGCAGGCTTTGGGGATGTGGTATACGCAGCAGTTCCTGGACTGCGGCATTGACTCAACATGTACCAGCAAACCAGACGACAACAAACTGAGAGAGAGAGAGAGAGAGAGAGAGAGAGAGAGAGAGAGAGAGAGAGAGGAGAGAGAGAGAGAGAGAGAGAGAGAGAGAGAGAGCCCTCACACCCACACCACACACACACCACACACACACAACACAACACACACACAACAAACACACACACACACACAACCCATCACACTGACACAAAGCACGTCCGGAATGCCACCAGTGTCGACAATAAACTAGTAGGTCGGCATGTTGCATGTAGTGTCGTGTTTTGTGATGCTACGTTCTCGTGTGTGCTCATGTGATGCCATGTGTCAGACATAACCTATAGTGTAGGTGACGTGTTGTTGTGATGTGTGTGTGGTGTGTGTGTGTGTGTGTGTGGTGGTGTGTGGTGTGTGGTGAGGGTGTGTAGGTGGGGTGTGGAGGATGGATGGGTGGTGAGGGTGTGTGTGTGTGTGTAGTGTGTGTGTGTGTGTGTGTGTGTGTGTGTGTGTGTGAGAGAGAGAGAGAGAGAGAGAGAGAGAGAGAGAGAGAGAGAGAGAGAGGAGAGAGAGAGAGAGAGAGGAGAGAGAGGAGAGAGAGAGAGAGGAGGTGGGGTGTGTGGTGTGTGTGTGTGTGTGTGGTGTGTGGTGTGTGTGTGTGGTGTGTGGGGTGGTGTGTGTGTGTGGGGGGAGAGAGAGAGAGAGAGAGAGAGAGAGAGAAGAGAGAGAGAGAGGAGAGAGAGAGAGATGAGAGAAGAGAGAGAGAGAGAGAGAGAGAGAGAGGAGGAGAGAAGAGAGAAGGAGTAGAAGAAGAGAGTGTGTTCGTGTTCAATCATCTGTTAGTGCCAGTACATCTTCGAACCCCCACCCCCCACCCCATGTCCGACCCCCCCCTCCCCCCACCGGGCCCCCGCCAGCCCCTCATCGTTCCTCTCCTCAACCAGCAGGCTCGATAAATCAATGAACCCTCCTGCTCAGTTGTGACTTCACCGCGTGGACATCATCACCCGATCAATACACGCACTCAGGCATTCTTACCACAGTGGACTTTGCACCCAGCAACTCGGAGCTCGAGCTGACCTGACGAACGAGCGAGGTTGAGCCAGAGACACTACACTGCTGTTGTAGTATCTCTGTGAGCCGGGTTGGCCTAGCGGTAAGGCGTTGTTAGGCTGGTAAGCAGACGGATCTCGGGTTCGAATCTGCGTCGGCTCTCCTTTCTCTTCAAAAGTTGTGGCCTGTGGACACTGTCTTGTGACTTTGTCCCTCACAATTAATGAAAGATTAAAATGACTCTCATCGCTGCCCATCTTAATGCAGAAGTCATTCTGGTGGTGACAGCGTAGCGATAGGTATATAATCTCCCTCTCCCCCCACCTCCACAAACCCTTTCCCCCCTTCCCTCCGTCCCTAATAAGCCTTATGGTTTCTGTGGACATTAAGCACCATGTTTACAGTATCTCTGGTTGAGCCATGCTGAGCCGGAAAGAACGGAAAGCGGAGGCCGCAGCCGGAAAGAAGAGAAAGCGGAGGCCGCAGCCGGAAAGAAGAGAAAGTGGAGGCCGCAGCCGGAAAGAAGAGAAAGCGGAGGCCGCAGCCGGAAAGAAGAGAAGGCGGAGCCCGCAGCCGGAAAGAAGAGAAAGTGGAGGCCGCAGCCGGAAAGAAGAGAAAGTGGAGGCCGCAGCCGGAAAGATGAGAAAGCGGAGGCCGCAGCCGGAAAGAAGAGAAAGCGGAGGCCGCAGCCGGAAAGAAGAGAAAGTGGAGGCCGCAGCCGGAAAGAAGAGAAAGCGGAGCCCGCAGCCGGAAAGAAGAGAAGGCGGAGGCCGCAGCGGGCTTGACCAGGATGACCATGATCAGGAGGAGCTAACTGCTGTTGCCTCGCTTGCCTCAGTCACGAAGCCTACCAGCCCAGCAGATAAGGCTACACTAACACGTACACCCAGTGAACCTACCGGCTTTCACCCACTTTACACTCTAGGCTACTCACTGTTAGCAGCTGCAGGCCGAGCGCAAACTCTCTCAGTTGTTTCTTTGGTTTTGTGTCAAGCTCGTTGGTCGAGTGTTGCTGTACGTCCACAGAAACCGTAGGCTTATTAGGGACGGGAGCCCAGGACGGCCACCTCGACTTTCACACAGCTCCTGAGCTCTGACAATGGTGAGAGGTTATCTCCTCTCCTCTATCTAGCTCGTGCTGCTTTGTATCCTTGTATCCTTTCGGGAAGAATTGTGCTTGGTGATGGTAGACTTGCTTCTGCACCAGAATTCAAGTTAACATCGGCCAGTGCACATTTTCCGGGGAGCGGAGATATGCTGTATATTTTCGGGCTGATATGTCACAGTACCTGGCCTGGAAGGTGGCCATCTCCATTCCATTCAGACGCGATACAACTGTATCCATTCAGACCCGATACAACTGAACCTCTTCAGTCGGGATTCCATGATCACCTCACATATGAATGAATAAAAAGTTATGCATGGCGCATAAAAACATCCGCACAAAACCTTGCGTGTTCATAGCGCCTGATACACACAGTGCATTCATGTAAACTCTCACAAGCTAAAACTACCAAAAGACAGTCATACATAATAACAATCATTTCTAAAGCGCAATTCATAAAAAGCCCTCAGCGCTTTACAAAGAACATGATGGCAGCAGGGAGGTGGTTAATGTACATCTACAAAAATCAAACAAACAAAGCAAAAATACACACTGAGTCACCTTCTCTCTCTCTCTCTCTGTCTCTGTCTCTGTCTCTGTCTCTGTCTCTCTCTCTCTCTCTCTCTCACTGGCACACACACACACACACACACACACCACACACACACACACACACACACACCACCACACACACACACACACACACACACACACACACACACACACACACACACACACACACACACCACACACACACACACACACACACACAAACACACCACACCAAACACCACACACCACACACACACACACCACACACACACAACACACACACACACACACACACACACACACACACACACACACACACACCACACACACACACCACACCACACACACACACAACAACACACACACAACACCACACACACACACACACACACACACACACACACACACACACACACACACACACACACACACACACACACACACACACACACACACACACACACACACACACACACACACACACACACACACACACACACACACACACACACACACAAGTCGGCTTAATCAAAGAGGGAGAGGAGAGGGTGGTGGAACCATTACCCAACGCTGGCACTGATCAAACCATCAGTTGCAGAGAAGTCTACAGGGGGCCTATCGCGGAATCATCGTGAAAACGCTTAGTGTATGCTGGCACTGACTCATCTTTTGTTCACTTCGCTGGAAAAACCGACTCTCTGCCACGTCACACGAAAGGCGGACTTTCTGCTGCGTCACAGGAAAGACCGACACTCTGCAACGTAATAAGAAAGACTTTACGTCACACGAATGACTGACTTTCTGCTACCTCACAATAAAGACTGACTTACTGCAGCGTAACAAGAAAGACTGTCTTTCTTCTACGTTGCAAGAAAGACTGACTTTCTGCGACATCGCAAGAAAAACGGACTCGCTGCCACGTCACAGGAAAAACAGACTTTCTGCTACGTCACAGGAAAAACAGACTTTCTGCTACGTCACAGGAAAGACAGACTTTCTGCTTTGCCATAATCATAGTTCAGGAGCTGTGTGAGAGTCGAGGTGGCCGTCCTGGGCTGTCCGTCCTAACGAGCCTTCTGGTTTCCGTGGACGTAAAGCTATATTGAACCATGCTTCGGCATTGGTCTCAGCTTGTTCCTAATATGTCAACCGACATCCGAGGACATTAAGCAACTACCTACCTTTGCCATAAGAAAGACGGACTCTACTACATTACAGGAAAGATTGACTCTGCTATGTCACAGGAAAGACTGATTTTCTGCTATGTCACAAGAAAAACCAACTTTCTGCTACGTCAAAGGAAAGTTTGACGTTCTGCTATGTTACCAGAAAGACTGACTCTCTGCTACATCACAGGAAAGAGATTTTCTGTTATATATACTGAAAAACTGGCCACAGAACACGACTCCCCGTAAAACAAATACATTGTTCTAGGCCACAAACTGCCCTCACCAGGGAGTTATCATAGTGAAGTGTCCAGTAACAAGTAATAAAGAAAGAAAGACTGGGGGAACCCTGTGTTTGGTTTGTTGAACTATTTCATGTAAATAGTAAGTAAGTAAGTAACATGGTGCTTAACGTCCACAGAACCCGTACGGCTTATTAGGGACGGGGAGAAGGGGTGAAGGGAGTATGGAGGTGGGGGTGAGAGGGAGATTATATACCTATCGCTACACCGTCACCACCAGAAGGACTTCTGCATTAAGATGGGCAGCGATAAGACCCATTTTAATGTTTCATTTCACGATCTCTCCATGGACCTATTTAGGTCCATGATTACTCAGCGTCAACACTTGCGCCGGCTCGAAAGGCAGTAAGACTGCACTCGTGAAATATCACCCTTTATTCACCTTTCGCTAAGAAAACCGCTGGCAACACAGAGAGCACAAGGAACACAACAATGGGTAAGCTATGATGGCTTCTCCTGAAAGAACTAGAAAGAAGTAGTAGCCGAAGACTACCTGTTTGAAGGGTACGTGTTATATCAGCAGGTATATAATAAATAGGTTTATATTGATGGGTATTATTTTAAATAAGCAGTGCAGCTGCCCCAACTAGATACTGAAGTCACAGACACACACACAGACACACAGACACAGACACAGACACAGACACACAGACACACACACAGAGACACACAGACACAGACACAGACACAGAACACACACACCACACACACACACACAACAACACAGACACACACACACACACACACACCCACCCCCACCACACCACCACCACACCCCACCAAACCACCCCCACCCCCACCCCCACCACCCACACACAGACACCCCCCCACCCCCCCCCACACACACACACTAACGCCTGATACCCTAGAATCAACAACGGGGATTAATAGCATTCGACTGACGTCACACGTACAACAAGGGACACAACAAGAGAGATCTGAGTCGTCTACGGTATTTATCAAAGTCCAGTATATTTACATCTCATCGGGTAGTTGTTGCTGTAGCTGCTGCGATCTCTAGCCAGTCTGTCTTTTCTCGATAGTAAAAATCTTGAATGAAC
>JABMCL010000813.1:1217500-1222500 GCA_018857735.1 Alviniconcha marisindica
TGGAGGGTTGGGGTATATGCTGGTGTGGGCGTTGTGGGCGTGGTTGGGGTGGGCGCTAATTAATAGAGGCAGAAGGAGCGAGTGAAGGGGGCGAGATGCGCTCGGTTTAAGCCAAAGTTGGGAACAGCAAGAAGCCCTCATTGTTGTCAAGTGTCGGACCTTTCCACACTACAGCCGGCTTGAGAGTGAGGTGGGGGTGGGAGCCGGGGTGGGGGCCGGGGTGGGGGTAGGGGTGGGGACAGTCGCCCAGCCTGACCGTGCCAGTGTCCGTCCCCGTGGTTTGTGCGTGTGGCGACTGAACGGCTTGACGTGGTCCATGCTGACGTCACCTCAGCACCCCTGTACTGAAACTGTACCTGCACCCCTGTACTGAAACTGTACCTGTATCTGCACCCCTGTACTGAAACGGTACCTGCACCTGCTCCCCTGTACTGAAACTGTACCTGCACCCCTGTACTGAATGACCTGTACCTGCACCCCTGTACTGAAACTGTACCTGTACCTGCACCCTTGTACTAAAACTGTACCTGCACCCCTGTACTGAAACTGTACCTGTACCTGCACCCCTGTACTGAAACTGTACCTGTACCTGCACCCCTGTACTGAAACTGTACCCGCACCCCTGTTACTTGCACCCTTGAACTAAAACTGTACCTGCACCCCTGTACTAAAACTGTACCTGTACCTGTATCCCTGTACAGAAACTGTAGCTGCACCCCTGTACTAAAACTGTACCTGTACCTGTATCCCTGTACAGAAACTGTACCTGCACCCCTGTACTAAAACTGTACCTGTACCTGTATCCCTGTACAGAAACTGTACCTGCACCCCTGTACTAAACCGCACTGACACAGGTGCAGGGGATTTTCTTACGTCCTGACGCTAAATTTGACGTGCTTCTCTCGGGACAGAGCTCAGGAGCTGTGTGAAAGTGGAGGTGGACGTCAATAGTCCGTACGGTCTCTGTGGACGTAAGGCAACGTTGAACTCGAACTTGCTGGGGTCATCGCCATGCACTACCCTCAGTAAAGCACGACATTTTTGTAGGTGACGGTGTCAGAGTTCGTCTGCCTTGTTTTTCACACTAAGATGATGATGGTGACGTTGTCAGAGTTCGTCTGCCTTGTTTTTCACACTAAGATGATGATGGTGACGTTGTCAGAGTTCGTCTGCCTTGTTTTTCACACTAAGATGGTGATGGTGACGTTGTCAGAGTTCGTCTGCCTTGTTTTTCACACTAAGATGATGATGGTGACGTTGTCAGAGTTCGTCTGCCTTGTTTTTCACACTAAGATGATGATGGTGACGTTGTTTTTCACACTAAGATGATGATGGTGACGTTGAAAACGATTGCAGTACTGCTCCTGATAATAATAATGGTGACAGTGATGAATGTAGCTCGTTGACAAACTCCAGACGCGGTACACACACACACACACACACACACACACACACACACACACACACACACACACACACACACACACACACACACACACACACACACACACACACACACACACACACACACACACCACATACACACACACACACACACACACACACACACACACACACACACACACACACACACACACACACACACACACACACACACACACACATTTACGCACACGCACGCACACACACACACACACGTACGCACACACACACACACACACACACACATTACGCACGCATACGCACGCACGCACGCACATACACAGTGAACAAAAAACACACGCCGCGGGGGCGGTGGGGGGGAGGGGGGGGGGACGCCGGCACGCCCCCCCCCCCCCGCCCCCTCCACACACATACACGCCTTCGAGTGTGTTTTTCCCTCTTATTTATGAAGCTACGCATTATGGGGATGGTTATGAAGACTTTTTAACGATCCGTGAGAACAGTGTTCATTGCGAGCTTTGGCCTCACGGCAGCGTTAGAAGCCAGTCATTCAGTCAGACCTTTGCTCATACAGGGATGGAAACCGTGTCAGCTGCCTGCGCGCGCGCGCGCCTGTGTGTGTGTGTGTGTGTGTGTGTGTGTGTGTGTGTGTGTGTGTGGTGGTGTGTGTGTGTGTGTGTGTGTGTGTGTGCGTGTGTGTGTGTGTGTGTGTGTGTGTGTGTGTGTGTGTGTGTGTGTGTGAGTGAGTGTGAGCATGTTCTTGTTTTTGCTGGCTTTACCCACTGGTTGTCGCTAACTTCATTACACTTTATGCTGTAGTCATTTCATACGAGCATGGCTATGATGAAGTGTTGCTTAATGTCCTCAGATGTCTGTTGACATATTAGGGACAAGTTGTGACCAATGCCGAAGCACGGTTCAATAATTCTTTACGTCCACGGAAACCAGAAGGCTCGTTAGGACAGACAGCTCAGGACGGCCACCTCGACTCTCACACAGCTCCTGAACTATGAGCATGGCTAGGCGGTGACACGTCTGAAATTTCACTGCGTCGACCACCCGACAGCCCCTAATCGTATGAGATTGTATAACACAGTGCGTCAGAGGTGAGCACAGCTCACTGCAAGATACAGGTGCGTGTCAGTCGCAAAAGGTAATGATATTTGGAATTTAGCTGAAGTCAGAGGCGGACTGTGTAGTTTGCAACGATGGAAGGGGACCACAGACAAACAAAGAACAAATGATGGAGGGGTACCACAGGGACACAAAGAACAAATGATGGAGGGGTACCACAGGGAAACAAAGGACAAATGATGGAAGGATACCACAGGGACACAAATGACAAATGGTGGAGGGGTACCACAGGGACACAAATGACAAATGGTGGAGGGGTACCATAGGGACACAAAGAACAAATGATGGAGGGGTACCACAGGGACACAAATGACAAATGATGGAGGGATACCACAGGGACACAAATGACAAATGATGGAGGGGTACCACAGGGACACAAAGGACAAATGATGGAGGGGTACCACAGGGAAACAATGGACAAATGCTGGAAGGGTACCTTCGGGAAATAAACGACAAATGCTGGAAGGGTACCTTCGGGAAATAAACGACAAATGATGGAAGAAGACTTTGGGGAAATAAAAGACAAATGATGGAAGACGATCTTGGGGAAATAGACGACAAATGAAGAAAGGAGACTACAAAGAAAACAAAGGACAAACGAAATCGAACCAACAGCTAAGTTCACTTCAGTTCAAGGCGGCATCTACGCACTCGGGAACCCCCGTATGCGCTCATCCCGTCCGTCAGAGGTTTTCCCACCACTGCTTTTGAAATTGTTCCAATGTGGGTCTGCGTTCACGATGGCCTTTTGAAGGAAGATCGTCCAGCGCTTGTTCTTTCTACGCCTCTCTCTTCCAGCCCCTCGATGGTGTGATGTCCTTGCCTTTAACAGCTGAACAGCAGAGAGCAGAGAGAGAGAGAGAGAGAGAGAGAGAGAGAGAGGGGGGTGGGGGGGGGGAGATGGAGCGAGAGATTTGATTGAACTTTATTTCTCAACGGTGAAGATATTAGCACAAAGGGCGACTCACATATCTGCCGTTGCTACAGTACTACTAATAACCAAGACATTCACAGTCAAGTATTATGAGAGAGAGAGAGAGAGAGAGAGAGAGAGAGAGAGAGAGAGAGAGAGAGAGAGAGAGAGAGAGAGAGAGAGAGAGAGAGAGAGAGAGAGAGAGAGAGAGAGAGAGAGAGAGAGAGAGAGAGTCGCAAGCAGTGATGATAATTACTGCAGACTAATAATGTATCCGGATAAGCGAAGTCCATCAGTAAGCTTAATGCTGTCTGGTCTGATGTGCCCCTACCACGCCCATTCTGGTCGCGTGGACATGTCACTGAGCGACACAGTACAGGCTGTGCGAGATGTCACCGAGAGACACTGTGCAGGCCATAGACCTAGGTACGAGAGACCAACTTAATGCAAACCGACTCTAGGGCATAAGTCACAGTTGAGATGAAAAGAAAAAGATATACAGCGCAGCCAGAGCGAGGACTGACGTGTAGGATTTGTACCTGTTACCCTCTAGACTCTCCCTCTGTCTTCTCTCTCGTGAACTGACCCTCACCGTCTAGCTTCGGTAACGTTACTCACACTGTGCAGATTGCGTCGCAGGCCAGATTCTGGTTTAAACATAATTGTTCATAGTATCTGTGAAGAAAGCCATTTTATCGGTAGACTACAACAGAATAGTTCTTGCCTGTTGTGTGTGCGTACGTGAGTGTGGGCATGGATGAGAGAAAACGTTACGATGATGCCGTAATACACATACACACAAACACTCACACACACACACACACACACACACACACACACACACACACACACACACACACACACACACACACACACACACACACACACACACACACACACACACGGGCGCACTGAAGAAATGTAACAAGAAGTGAGGGAGGGGAAGAAGGGAGAGACAAGAAAACAGATTTTTAAATACACATGTGGCATTGCGGTTTGCAGAGGTGCGTTCCCCCCTCCCCCCATTTGGAGTAGCCGCGATCACCATTTCGATTGTTCAGTTACTAGTGGTTATCTGTGTGTTGTCATGCCATCGGCCGTTCGTCCTTCTCTCATCCAAAGGTGGACAAGAGATCTTTAACGTGCGCAACGGTTAGTGCCTTTGCGGTGCGGCAGGCTTTGACGAGTGCACAAGCCGCGTTGACTCGGAAGAACTGAACAACGGTCTTTCGCCCTGTCGCACTCAGGAATCGAACCTTGGCCACTGGATTAGTTTTCAGGTCAGTGCAGCAGCCAACCAGCCACACCGTCATTGTTGAAAAATCCTCACCACAGCCTTCTCGACCTCAACCCGGCCCCTTCATTGGCCATGCCAACACGTGCAGCACGCTCTTTCCGAAGAGCCCTCGGTTCCAGCAGCACACGAGCAGTACAGCAAGCGTGACTGCTGCCGGGTCAGTGTGACCTGTGGTATCGACCAGTCAGTTACAAATGCATCAACACAGGCATGTGATCCAAAAGTTTAAAACCACCTTCGAAGTTGTCTACT
>JABMCL010000813.1:1225000-1260000 GCA_018857735.1 Alviniconcha marisindica
CCAGTACGGTTATATCAGGGCGAAGAAGAAGAAGAAGAAGAAGAAGAAGAAGAAGAAGAAGAAGAATCGGAAGAACTGAGAAGAAGAAGAAGAAGAAGAAGAAGAAGAAGAAGAAGAAGAAGAAGAAGAAGACTAGAACAGAAGACCACAACAGACTGGAGGAGAAGAAAAGTGCCATGGTACACAGCGGTAGGTAGGTAGGTAATGTTGCTTAATGTCCTCAGATGTCAGTTGACATATTAGGGACAAGCTGAGACCAATGCCGAAGCATGGTTCAATATAGCTTTACGTCCACGGAAACCATAAGGCTCGTTAGGACGGACAGCCCAGGACGGACTCCTCGACTCTCACACAGCTCCTGAACTATACAAAACATTGAGTATTTAACTGACCAGAGTAGTTTCAAACAATCACCTGAATCATGTCACCGAGTGTCCACCTCGCGGACCGCTCTGGGCGAACACAATGTGACTGCCACTGGCTGTGACTTCGGGATGGCTTGTTTTACAATGCATGGTTCGTAGGTCGGACGTGCAGGTTACTGCCATCGCCTGTGCAATATTGCGAACTTTTATGGCTTGTCAATGTTTGTGTGCTTGTGTGTGTGTGTGTGTGTGTGTGTGTGTGTGTGTGTGTGTGTGTGTGTGTGTGTGTGTGTGTGTGTGTGTGTGTGTGTGTGTGTGTGTGTGTGTGTGGTGTGTGTGTGTGTGTGTGTTGTGTGTACGTGCGTGTGTGTGTGTGTGTGTGTGTGTGTGCGCGCGTGCGTGTCAGTGCGTGCATGTACGTGCGTGCGTGCGTGTGCATACTTGCGGGCGCGCGCGTGTGTATTTGTGTACGCCTGCGCGTTTGTGTGTGTATGGTCGTTTACAGTGCATGAATTACATCGCTGAATTGAACTTATTGCAATGCTATGTTTATTTGTTAATGTACTGTATGAATGGAACATCACCAAAACAAATTCCTGTGCATCTTTTAATGTCACTTGCGAATACATATCCTTCTAGGCTATCCTTGATGTGGTGCGGTGTGTGTAGTCTTTTTAAAAACTTTTATTTTTTATTACTGGACAGTACATCACACAATGCAGTTCAACAGTATAACGATAATACTTTATTACTGTTGGTTTAAACAAACTTTATTCATTCATCGCAACCATAAGTTCAACAAATAATACAGGAAACACAAAAGCATTACTGTTCACTGAATCTGGGTTACAGTGGTATATAATATGGCGACAGTGACAAGAAAAACATTCGCGGACAAAGTGCAATTCAGTGTCGCTAGATATGTCATCACTAAGCACATCATGATCAGTACTTATACCATGTACTCACAGTGCACATGTAGCACATACACAGACGCGCGCGCAACTGAACATACACAATGGCTCTCTTCCTCTCTCTCTCTCAATCACTCACTCGCACGCACGCACGCATGCACACTCGCACCCACCCACACACACACTCGCACCCACACACTTCAGTGATAGTCATGTAGCCAGACATTCTGGCAGACGAGCGGATTTTACAGGCACCAAAGAAGACTGAGACTCAAAGTTCTCAGTAATGGGCAGCTCGGATCCAAGCACATAAAAGGTTCAAAAGAACGCTTATTTATTATGACACAGACACACAATCGGCAAATTTTCGGGGTAATCCCCTTTGTCAAGCTACAAAACGACACTTAAACAACAGTTAAACGGTTAAAGACGATGAAAAAAAGAGATGAGAAGCGAAATAACATATATTTTGGTTAAGCTGTTGTTTTCCTGTCCAGTGCTGTCCAGGGCAACTCGGAGTCATGTTAGCACAAAACAAAACAAGCACACAAAACAAAACAGCCACACAAAACAGCGGAAGGAACTGAGGAACTTGGCGTTTAACGCCCAGTCAACCATGACGGCGATATCAGGTCAAACCCAGAAAACAAAATACTCTTCCATATTTATTTGCTCTCCTTTAGAAAGAACATAGCTATTGACAAAAATTGAACAATCGGAGCTGAACTTCGAAAGATCGCTGCCATTTTTTCCATGGCTATGTAGGTCCATTCATAGACATACTGTCGGTTGTATGGTCCATTTCATCCATATGGAAGGGGTAGTAGAAGAGGGAAGTGGAGGGGGTAAGAATGAAAACAACAGCTCCTCGCCCCTCCCCCCTCCCCCCCTCCATCGTGGACGTGTCCGACTGGAGACCAATGGCGTTGCGCAACGGCGATAACCGGCCCGCGCGTGTTGCACAGGGTGTTTACTGCGGTCAGCTCGAGGGGCCCTGACAGGGGACTACTGACCAGCAAAACTGGACAATAACAGTGTCCGCTGTTGCCGTGTTTCTGAATCCAAACTCCCCCTTGGTCTTCCCGTTGCTGTTTACGACCCCTAGGTATAAGGTATGCAACACTGCGAGGAGAGCGGGGCAGTAAATCGCTGAGAGTGCTACATTCTCAGCCAATGGCTTTGCTTTGCGAACGAATGGCTACATTCACAGCAGTCAAGTCGACAGCCGCCATCGTGGCCAAGCCGGGCGAGTGAGAAAAACATACCACTGTATCTCATGTTGTCTCACTGAGGGTGCAATGTATAGTAAAAAAATACTACTGTAGCAGTCAGGTGGGAAGTTTCTGAGGTACATAACCTTTCACGCAGCTAAAAATTAAAATAATGCAATTAGTGGACGACTTTTCGGGGTGCTGAAGTGACGAAGCGTGGAGGAAGTTGTGGGGTGTGCAGAAAGTAGTTGCCCCGTGACGACCCTCTCCGCCGCGAGGTCGAGTTGACCTGGAAGGCCCCGCCTCGCAGCAGACCGGCGCAATCATCACTGGTCAGTGGCGGCAGTGAGGTTTGTGTTGATTGGCTAGCAGGCATATCGACCTGTCTTAAAAGTCGCCCACTACGAGGTGGAATAGGTTGAACCCAAAACTTTGTTTCACCGCCACAGTCAAAGGCAAGGCCTTTTTTTGACTTTCTGTGGATACTGGTGCTTGTAATGTGGATACCTGTTCAGTTTGCTGCATGGTTTTCTGTGTTTAGTCCTGGTGAGTTACCACAGCTTGACCGCGAGGGGTTGCTACCCGCCCTTTCAGTTTGGGCTGTTCCATTCTAACCACGTTGGTTCATGAGTTCAGCAAACCTGCTTCAATAGGTTCACACACGCTCGGCGCTCCAAGCGCTCAGAAGTGAGTAAAAACGTTGTGCTGTGTGCAGAACTTTTCATCGACTTCCATCCGCTGTGGGCTGACCGCGTGTGGTCACTTCACTGCATGTAGACTTTGGTCGTTGTGCCAGTGTTTGGTTGTGAGCAGCGAAAGCCCAGGACTTGTAACAGCAGCATGGGCAAACCGAGACCGAAGGCCAAGCTTTGTCCTGGAAAGGCCAGGAGTTGTCCTGGGAAGTTGAAGGACAACAACATGATTATCAAGGCCTGCCCTGGCAAACTGAAAAAGAACTGGGCGTTGAAGTTTACGGAAAACGTGGACAGCGCGGGGAAAGGCATACACGTGTTTGAGGCAACCCAGCCACAGGAGGCGACCCCACTGGATTATTCCATGCGTAGCAACAGGAAAGATGTAAACTCTGCGCCCTCAACGTCCCCTCAGGTTTGCGGTTCCAGCCCCTCGGCCTATGGAGTGTCCTCATCTCAAAGCAGCAGTGACGCTACATCGTCCCCCGAACTGAAGATGCCATTTGATCACCCATACTTCCCAGCACCCCTGTACCACCATACTGTTTCAACCTCTTCACCGCCGCAGCCGTTGACTGCAACAACGTTCTCAGGGCCACCACCACCAGGTCACTTCACCCCGGTGTACCAGGCCCCAAACATGGTGCCTCCTCCGCACCTGAGGCCAGGACCCCCACCCAAGCACTTTGATAACGCACTTGAGGCAGCAAACTCGAAGATGGAACAGGTGTCCATCTCACAAGCCGGACCCACCCGCCTGACTAGCTTTTCGGGAAAAACACATCTTTACCGGCAACAGAACTCGCCGGCAGAGGGTGGGGGCATGCACTTAGACCTTGGGCTGTTGGTAGATGCTGCCCACGTCATCGATGCCCCCGCTACCCAGTCTGCACTACTTTACGGGAACAACTTCAGCGGCCAGCAGCAACAACAACAACAGCACGTCAACCCAGGGATGGGCTTCGAGTACGAGACACTCCCACGGGAACGGTCCTATTCCAGCGGTTCCTCTGTGCTTTCCAACGCTTCCATCGCCAGTGGATCCCGCTCGTTCTACAAAGGACATTTTGATGACCACTCACCGTCACCGGGCTCCCACACTCCGGGCAGCCCCTCCAGCCCCGCATCCTCCACCTCAGCCAGGAGGTACAGGGACAGTGTGATGCAGGCGCCCACGTCAGAGCAGATGTCTCTCATCGGGAACTACCCACAGGATAAAGCAGAAGCCGGAAAATCTTCAAAGAAAAAGAAGGATGGCCGTAAGTATGAGTTCTAGGAAACAAAATACTTTTTAATGGTGCGACTGGGGGATGTTTTGACATGGGATGAACTGTACAATCAAACCTGAGGAAAACGGTTGAAAATCCTTTAAAAAATGATGGCTGTAAAAAGAATGTAAGAATGAATTCTACTAAACAGAATTCATACTTTTTAATGGTGTCACTGGGGGATGTTATAGCATAGGATGAATTGTACACAGTAAAACTAACAGCCATGTGACCTGAGCAGAAGACGTTAAAAAGTTCCCACAGAAGAATTATCATTCATGCGTGTAGTTTTGCCACAACTGATAGTTTTGGCATGAGCTGGCATCATGTTTGTCAGCAGTGGGTAGATTTTAGAATAGTTTTTAATATCAGCAAGCATTATGCTAGATATAAACTACTCACAGCGGGTGTGTAAAACTGATTTTGTGGAGGGGGAGGGATAAAGAGTGGATATTCCCCCATCCCTGGGCTCCCAGTTCTAAAATCAGAGGGAGTGGCCAGTTCATGGGTTCTGTTCAGATTCTTATTTGTGCTAACACAGGTTAAAATTACTTCTATGCAATAACATAATACCATTGGCAATGCTAGTAGCATCCATTTGCTCTTTGGTGCTTTGAATTGGTTTGAAATAATAAGGTTATATCACAGACCATATTTATTATCACACATGCAGATACTGACACACACTTATAAATTACACCCACACCCACACCCAAGCATACACCCTCACAGGCATACACCCTCACAGGCACACACACACACACACACACACACACACACACACATTATATACTGTGTATGTGTGTCACCATCTCTTTCTGACATATCTGTCCATGTATCTTTCTCTGTGTGTATCTGTGTCTTGTCATAGAAGTGAATGCAATTTGGAATGAAGCCTCACCATTCATTTGTAGACAGGAGTTTTCCCTTCACTTTGGCTGCTCAAAACTGCAAGGTATACCAATTTGTTCGAACCGATTTTATTAGTGCTCCTGGCATTCATTAACTGACTTCTGGCAAACTACATCTTCATTCAAAACAACACGCTGCCACAAGGAGCACATTATTACTTTGATCAGGTGACTTTATAAATGTTCTCGTTTGATTTGCATAGGCTATATATTTTAGGTTAATAGATTGTGGGGTGGGGGGTATATTTTATATATATATATATATATATATATATATATATATATATATATACACAACTTCCACGGCAGGTTTTATTCCACAAGA
This sequence comes from Alviniconcha marisindica, assembly GCA_018857735.1. Classification (NCBI taxonomy): domain Eukaryota; kingdom Metazoa; phylum Mollusca; class Gastropoda; family Provannidae; genus Alviniconcha; species Alviniconcha marisindica. The sequence goes on from JABMCL010000813.1 coordinate 1,230,687, forward strand.
CCGGCCACTGGGGTCACAAAAAGGTCCGAGCGGACAGAGAGTAGGCAAGGGAGGCCAGCAAGAAAAAGTTGCCTGAGGGCTTGTGTGGCTAACTAGTTGTACAGACAGCATAGAAACCCGAACAAAGGTGGACGGGCCCACCAGTCCTACCTACATAGGACACTGGCTTGACCAGAGCTGACGGCCTATTAGCGGTGTGGCCTCAATCGCCCTCCCGGGCCGGGGCCGGGCTGACTGAGCGCTGGCTAGCTACACGGTCACCCTACACTGTCTTGACACAGCCGCTCAAGCCGGCCGCCCTGCCGTCTCGCTCTAAAGGTCCCGGCACACGGCGAGCGGTTGTAAGTAGGTCAGCTTGCAGGGGCCACCAGTATGGCGGCTGGATACGCCGTCCACTGAACACCAAGTCAAATTGACGGTGTCCGTACAGCTTCCATGTGTAACTGCATTCATTTACATGTGTTGCATTTGTTAAAAGTCCAAAACACAAATACCATTGTTTGGACATACAACAATATTGAACATGCTGGTAGAAATGGGTAGCGCTGCTCTTGCGGCTGCTGTAGCCTTACTCAGGTAAGGCGAACCGCAACAAACAACGAAATTTTAGTACTGAGTAAACTGACATGTCAGTTAAAATTATGCCTCTTCTTTATTGTCTTTTTTCTTCTTCCTGTTCTATACACTGACGAAATTAAAGTTGTCACGCATTTAGATGAACGCGCGACCCTGCTCAAGGTTTCTTGTGTTGTTAATATTCATTGGGAATAATTTTGCTTAACGTCCACAGAGGCGGGGTCGCCTATTAGGGACGTTATAGTCGTTGCAACAGAATAGAGCTCGTGTAAACATGATGTTTCTCCTTTCGGGCGCGTGTTTTAGTCTTGCTGCGGGGTCCAGTCTTCAGGGACCAATCGTAGTTCTTTTCGTCTACACGTGATAGCATGTAACCAATCGTGGCAGCTGGATGGGGTGGACAGTTGTAGGCTTGGCCGCGAGTGATCGTGTGAACAGCGCATTCGAACCACGGGGCGGGCCTTGACTTTGTTGTTCAGTTGGCAGCTGGCCAAGTCGTGCCCGCGCCGCTCAGAACACGTGTTGTGCAACGGTGTGTAGGCAGGCATAGCCGTTACTGAGTTAGCGCTCCCCTCAGTTGACCTTCGCACGCACAAAGCCTTTTTCCGCTGCACAGGCGGGGCAGAGCTCAGGAGCTGTGTGAAAGTCGAGGTGGCCGTCCTGGGCTCCCGTCCCTAAGTACTAGTCCGTACGGTCTCCGTGTTCAACTTAACTCGAGCGCCGCAGGCCTCTCTGGGTGCTGTACAGTCGGTGTGGGCTGACGACGTAGGCCGTGTAGGAAACATAGCGGACAAAAAAGATAGCTATGGTTCGCAGAGGAGCCCAGCACTGGACGTGTTCACAGTCGTGTCTTACGCGACTGGAAACTAGGGAATAATTTTGCTTAACGTCCACAATGAATGATGCCCGTATGGACCACGGATCGGTAGAGATGATGATCATATGTGGGACTTAATGTCCTCAGGTGTAAGGCTGACTTTTCAGGGACATGGGTTCAGCTTGGTTGAGTGTTGCTTTACGTCCACAGAAACCGTAGGCTTATTAGGCCCAGGACGGCCACCTCGACTTGTGAGCCGGTTTGGCCTAGCGGTATGGCGTTAGGCTGGTAAGCGGAAGGACCTCGGTTCGATACCGCTTCGGCTCTCCTTTCTCTTCAAAAAGGTTGTGGTTTGTGGACACTGTCGTGTGACTTTGTCCATCACTTCCTACTGAAACATTAAAATGGCTCTCATCGCTACCCACCTTAGTGCAGAAGTCATTCTGGTGGTGACAGTGTAGCGATATGTATATAATCTCCCTCTCCCCCCACCTCCATACTCCCTTCCCCCCTTCTCCCCGTCCCTAATAAGCCGTACGGTTTCTGTGGACGTTAAGCACCATGTTTACTTACCTCGACTTTCACACAGCTCCTGAGCTCTGTGGGTAAAGAGTTGTTGTTGAAGTGTTGCTTTACGACCACAGAAACCGTAGGCTTATTAGGGACGGGAGCCCAGGACGTCCACCTCGACTTTCACACAGCTTCTGAGCTCTGCTGGGTAGAGAGTTGATGATGTGGGGCTTAATGTCCTCGGGTGTCGGGTTGACATATTAGAGAGTCGAAGCACGGAGTTATTTATAGAGCTCAGCGAGTCCGACCCGGCACACGAGCAGAGAAACACTTGCACTGCAAGCCCGGTGCTGGCCGGTGGTCCCGGCTTTTGTCACACACAAGATCGGTTTCAGGAAGCTGGTTGAACAAAGTCGGTCAGTCTGCCCCACTGCCTGCATTGTTGTCACTGTGGGGACGCAGTGGTTGCTGAAAGCGCAGCTTTCACTTCTCCACGTCGACGGCAAATGATCTCCTGCGACTGCCTTTTCTTCACTGGCAATCATTACTCTTTCGGGCGGTGCCGATACTGAACGCAGCAGTACAGTCAAGGGTGGTCGTTGCCCTCGCCTGATCCCATTCCCAAGCACACTTGATCCTAAGCACACACAGCTGAGTAACGTTTTTCAAATTTTTATTTTAACGTTTATAAAAAAGAACAAGGTACAACCACAAAAAAGGATACAAGTTCCGGGAATCCAAGCTGAAAAGCGCTATTTCTTTTTTGTCTCCCTCTCTCTTTCTCCTCCGCCGCATCGCGGTTAATATGTGTTTTTCGCTCTTTCTCGTCCGTGCAGAAGATGTCGACACCATGGGAGTGGTTTTGCATACAATTTTAGTCCATTCAGCTTGGATGATGTTGGACCCGGCCACTGCCGCCGACTTTCCTCTCATATTCACCTGTCACCGTTCATTGTGTCACCACGGAAACCCCACAGTAGCACCACCACACACACATGTACACATGGCAGGTTGCGGCCAACGACCGACTGGTTACCGCACATTACGTCCTTGCTCTCCCAAGTCTCGCCTCGACCGACACCGGGGGCCGTCGGCCACACCTCCACACGGCCAGCGTGCTCTGGTTAGCCAATGTTACGTCGAGAAGATGGCGTCCCTTCCTCGTTCGCTTGGTTTGAGGCCGCCATTGGGCACGGCGCGCCACTCACTCAGCGGCCAGCAAGATCGTGTGCTGGGGAGAGGGAGAGAGAGAGAGAGAGTTTGAGCTTCTCTCCAAAGTCTCGTGCTTAACAGACAGAACTTTGTTGAAAATCTCAATGAATAATGAGATCGAAATACTCAGACCCTTTTTGGAACTACCGAACACGTTCCAGTAACGAGAACCACTAGATGAACAGTGACATCGATGATGACTGAGGAAACTGTAGTGCCGAACAGTGAGGTTGGGGGAACGGGGACAAAGATTGTTGTTGTTGTTGAAGTGTTGCTTTACGTCCACGGAAACCGTAGGCTTATTAGGGACGGGAGCCCAGGACGGCCACCTCGACTTGCACACGGTTCATGAGCTCTGAGGAGACAAAATGAAGGTCATTGTTTTAACGCCCAGTCAGCCATGACGAGAACAACATCAAGAATGACAAAGTTGCTAAGGAAACATCGCGAAGAAAGAAACAGGCGAAGACAGAAGGAACAAGAATCAAACTGAAAGACACTCTCAGCAGTCTTGTAAATTTTGTTTGAAATTGAAGGGAACAATCCATTCGTGTTTGTTTAGTTGGGTTTATTTGCCACTCATTCATTCGGTCAACATGATACCGTTCCACTATTTGGACTTGCGTGCATAAAAACAAAGAAAAGAGTGAAGATTGGGGGGTTAGAAATAGACAAAAAGTAAAGTCGGACAGCTCGCATGTATTATGTAGTTTATAGGCCTCCCGCAACCACTGAACCGGTATAAATGATCAGGACATGCTCACCCCAGAGTAATCGGCCTTGCGGACGCTTTCCCTGGATAAATAACTGAGCTCGTCAGAGCGATTATCAGGCGTGTTTACGCCGTCATTGCTTTTGATGGTAAGAGGACACGCACACGGACTGATATCAGTGTGTGTTTATGTGTGTATGAGAGAGCTAAAATACACCGTGTATATCGACACGACACAACCTATGTCGGCTTTTCAGCACTAGCTTAGAACTTACACAGTAGCGGATACGCGTGTTCATGTACAGAGTATCGTAGACCAGCGTTTATCACTGATTTCTATGAACCGTACACACAGGGCATTGACAGAGTAAAAGTATAAGTGGGCTCCTTCCACTTCATTGATCAGTATTCACTCACCCAGCCACCTTCAGCACACTGCCATCAGCGACCGACTACAACTGACCCGTCTTCTTTCCAGCACTGTTGACGGCCATGGACCAATAGCCGCTACGTAGAATGTGAATAACCACCTCCCCCCCCCCCACCCCCCAGTTAGTCCGAGTAGCCCATGGACCTGCGGCGAGCGGATCGATAACAGTGCAGTGGGAGACGGAGTAAACAAGTTCGACCTGTGCGCTTGTCGGCCTGGTCAAGTTCTTTGAGGCCTGTTGTGGGGACCAGAGATACCACAGCACGGCCGCACCGTAGTCTAGTGTCTCGGCTCGGACGAAGCTAAAGCCCGTTCTTAATTGGGCGAATGTTTCTTTGCGAACCTAGTTGGAAGTATTCGGCGAAGCTAGTTGGTTCTTAATTGGGCCAACTTTTCTTCGCGAACCTAGTTGGAAGTATTCGTCGAAGCTATACTCGGGGTCCAAAAAGCTTCGCGCAACATGTTCTGGGAACATTCGCCCTATTCGACGATCATTGCCTCTGATTGGCGAGAGCAGAGCTCTCCTGTGGATGAAGAAAAAATAAAAAATAAAAAAGGATTACGGTGTCGCTAGGTTCTTCACTCGCTTCGGAGGGAATTTGTTGACTTGTGGGAGGCGCATCCTTGTCTCGGAGACCCAGAATGAGATAGTAGTTAGGTGAATTACCCTGTGAGGGATGATGGAAGTATATTGACCTGACTTGACTTTAGCCTACATTTTCGATCATGCTGTCTGCTGCGCGTCTGCCGCAAGTTCGGGCCGAAGTTTGCATCTCATTACGAGCCAGTTGAGAACGAAGTAAAGTTTGGACTGTCCGAACCATGTTCGGCGAACTAAAAGTTCAATTAAGAAACGAATCATAGTCCGTCGAAGTATCCGAAGTATGTTCGGCGAACAAACATTCGCCCAGTTAAGAACGGGCTTAAGACAGAGCGGAAACAGATGGAAGGCTAGAACAGGGAGATAGATGTACAGGTAGATGGAGGGCTAGACCAGGGAGGTAGATGGGCAGAGATAGATGTACAGGTAGATGGAAGGCTAGAACAGGGAGATAGATGTACATGGAGATGGAGGGCTAGACCAGGGAGACAGATGTGCAGGTAGACGGGCGGAGATAGATGTACAGGTAGGTGGATGGCTAGAACAGGGAGATGGAGGTATAGAGCAGGGAGAGAGATGTACAGGGAGATGGAGGGCTAGAGCAGGGAGATATATACATTGTACATGAAGAGCAGAGCTACGGTCTCTCTGTCCTAAGCCGCACCGCTGGCTGGCTGTCCGAGGGAGTGGACTTGACCCCGTGTCAACTGTGTGGCTATCCCGCTGCCTACTGCCTCGTGCTTTTAGGTCGGCAGTGCGACACGGCCGGTTTGGCCTAGCGGTTTGGCTTGTCAAGCAGACGACGTAGGTTCGATTCCCTGCATCGTCTCTGTTTGACTTGAGAAGCTGGGATTTGTGGACACTGTCCTGTGACTTAACCTCTCACAGGTAATAACATTCTGGCTGGCATCGCTGCCCATTGTAATACAGAATGGTGCTGATGGTGACAGTGTAGCGTTTTGGTACAGTTCCCACATTCCCCCAGCTCCTGGGATCTCGGTCCCCTCCAGTATTTTTCCGGGGACATCTGGGCGTTAAGCAAGTGTAATGAACGAAGAGTGGGTTGCTTGGCATATCAGTAGGGGCCAACCGACTTAACCTTGTATGTGATCTGGGAAATCAGACGTCAGCTGTTGTTTTAGACATTTAAAAGATTAACAAGTGTTGAGAATCAGTGCTGGAAAACAATAAACAAACAACAGAGAGAGAGAGTCGTTGAAATTTTACTATAGAAATGAGTAGTTACTGAACATAAAAATTGAAAGCATGATTATATGTTTTAGTGTACAGTAAATTATTTAATAATATTTTATGGTGGGGGGGGGGGGGGGGGGGGGGGTTATGAAGTGTGTTATTGTGTGGCGGGGAAGGTGAGGAGTGCATGTGTCCCTGGGTGTGTAGATGTCATATTGTATGTGACTGAATGTTTTTAAGGTGTTTAACTTAATTTAACTACATTATTTCATGTGGCAGAGCTGGTGTGAGTGAAGAAACATTTCCATTTAATTGTTATGATTGCAACGGACCACAGAGTATTTTGAATTTGAGAGGTGACCGTGTCGTCTCGTCTCTTGATTGCCGTCAGTTTGACAGTTAGTGATTGACGGGTACACACTGCACCCAGCGGCTGCCAGTATTTGAAGGGCGAGGCAATATTAATTTTGCCGCTTCGAAAGCGAGAGCTAGGCGGCTTGGTTGTCATGTGTTGCAGAAGTTGAGCTGTTTCGCTGCAAAACTGCTTCCCATTTTTGTTGTTTCAAAAGTGAAGTCACTGCAAAGCGAACACTGGCAGAACCGTGCAAACATTAAGACTGACGGCTGCAGACTGACATGCGTTTTGCAGCAGCACTGTTGCAAAGTCTGCAATTTTGCAACGGTCAGTGATACTGAGGAGCCATAGCACTGACTGACACAATGTATACGGAGAGGAATGGAAAGCTAAGCACTGACAACTGACATACACGTGGAGAGGAATGGAAAGCTAAGCACTGACATACACGTGGAGAGGAATGGAAAGCTAAGCACTGACATACACGTGGAGAGGAATGGAAAGCTAAGCACTGACATACACGTGGAGAGGAATGGAAAGCTAAGCACTGACATACACGTGGAGAGGAATGGAAAGCTAAGCACTGACATACACGTGGAGAGGAATGGAAAAGCTAAGCACTGACATGCACGTGGAGAGGAATGGAAAGCTAAGCACTGGCAGACATGGCAGACGTACACGTGGAGCGGAATGGAAAAGCTAAGCACTGACAGACATGGCAGACGTACACGTGGAGAGGAATGGAAAGCTAAGCACTGACATACACGTGGAGAGGAATGGAAAAGCTAAGCACTGACATACACGTGGAGAGGAATGGAAAAGCTAAGCACTGAAATACACGTGGAGAGGAATGGAAAGCTAAGCACTGACAGATATGGCAGACGTACACGTGGAGCGGAATGGAAAAACTGGGCAAAGCGGCCAGCACAGCAGTAGGTGATGGACACGGCACACTCAGTATAGTGTGCACACTCCACTCGCCCCTCGCTACACACTGCCGCAGCTCTGCGGCCCCTCCCCCTCTCCCTCCCCTCCCCTCCCACCCCGTCTGCACGCCGCTACACGCTGACCCGAAGGCTGGCCACAGGCCCACGGCCTGACCGCGCTCCGCTGCTGGCGTGACCTCAAACGCCTTCTGGCTCCGCGCGCAGGCCGCTGACCGACTTTCTGCCTCACTCGCCGGGCGGCTGGACGTGGCCGGACCGTGGAGCGGGCAGCGCTGGCCAGGTGGAGACGGTACCAGTGTGCAGTCTCTGTGACAGTAAGCCTGCTGTTGTCCACTTACGGTCTCACAGTTCGCTGCAAACTCCAAGCGCTGGTTTACGACATCCTTCCTTCAACCACTGCCGTATTTAGTTACGCCATAGGGTCCACCAGAAAACTGTCAGCTAACGAGCAGTTTTTTGTTGGTGCTCAAACAGTAGTAAGTTTGTTACAAACAACTCAAGTAAAACAAGGCGTGTCATTTATAGCCGCCAACAAAGTTTACACCAGCACAAATAAAACCACAATCGTTTGAATCGAGGCGGAACTCCTTTCACCCGGTGTGGATGCGTCTCACGTTTACGTGCGGTGCTTGGCCGCTAGGCTGCTTCAATAGTCTTATCAGTACCCAAACCTTTCGGGGGGCGCTGACCGCGTCGCTGGACAGCTGCGCGGAGATAAAGATTGCCCCTTCAGTGGCGTAACTAAATCTGGCAGAGTGTGGAGGAAGGTGCCGGAAAGCGATGCTCGGAGTGTGAGTTCGCTGCTGACTTGACTACGTGGAGACGGTACCTGAGTGCGGCCACTTTAACAGTAAGCCTACTGTCCACTGTCCCATTGCTGTGTCTGGACTTGGCCAGGTGAAGACAGTACCTGACTGCAGCCTCTTTAACAGCAGACCTACTGTCCAATGACTGTCTCAGTGCTGTGTCTGGACTTGGCCAGGTGAAGACAGTACCTGAGTGCAGCCAGCCTCTTTGACAGCAGACTGGCTGACAGTCTACTGTCCACCGACTGTCTCTCTGCTGTCTCTCCGGATACAGCCTCTTTGACAACAAGCCTACTGCCTACTCACGGCCTCGTGCTGTGTTTGGATGTGGCCAGACGGAGACAGTACCCGAGGGAAATTCTAGCCGCTTTGACAGTCCGTCTGCTTAGTGTCTCAGACGTGGTCGAAGTTTTCACGGGGAGCATTGTTGGTTCAACAGTGGAGTCGCTTGAACAGGTTGAGTTTGGATTTGAAAATGGCTGCTCTGTTGAAATGTTTACGGCTGTTTACTTGACAATTAAGGGTTACCTGGACTTACCCGGGTGGCGGAGTTACCTGGAGTCGGGGTGGCAGAGTTACAGTAACACAGAGTCGGGGTGGTAGAGTTACACAGAGTCGGGGTGGCAGTTACCAGAAGTCGGGGTGGTAGAGTTACACAGAGTCGGGGTGGCAGTTACCTGAAGTCGGGGTGGTAGAGTTACACAGAGTCGGGGTGGTAGAGTTACACAGAGTCGGGGTGGCAGCGCACTCTGTGTGCAGCTGCCCAGACCGCGCTGGAATGCCTTCAGATGGTGCCAGCCAGGATGGAGGTTGAGTCCAGTTACGCCTAAAGGTTCCCGGAGAGAAAGAGCTCAGGACGCGGCACTGGATTTGCCGACTGGACTGACTGGCTCAATTCAAATCGCAGCTAAAAACCTTCCTTGTTTGCCCACGCCTTCCTGTAGAATCTGAAGAAAGGTGTGTCTGTGTGTGGCAGTTGAATGTATATGGAGAGGGAAGGGGCGGAGGGAGAGAGCATGAGAGATCTAGCTAGGCAAGAGAAGGGGGCACGGGTTGGCTGGGTGAAAAGAGAGACTCAGATTGGTATCGTTGTTTGAGATCATTAATATTTTGTTAATTGTTGTATGAGTGGACGAGCGGAGACTGGTGTACACATGTCAGTGTGTGTGTGTGTGTGTTGTTCGATAGGCGATAATTAAAGCTACAATAATTAAGGTTTTGTATGTTAATGTGGTTTTTGTGATAAGATGTTTGTACAGCGCAGTGAGTTTAAAACTCTGGTTAAAGAATAGCGCTTTATAAGAATTATTTATTATTATTATTATTATTCTCTCTGGGTAGAGAGACACACACACACACACCCCACAGCCTGTGGGTGACCGAGTTTCCGCGGGAGGCCTCGCACAAAAACAACAGCAGCAGATTCCCCAGGTTCAAGGCCGGTTGTCGCGGCGGGGCCGGCCGGGAGTTCCGGTCCCGGTGGATCACCGCCCTCACATTCTTGCCAATCACGTTGACGCGTGGGGTAAGCAAGCACCTCGGTTGGCGGATCAGCCTTGGACTCGCTCTACACACTTACACTACACTGCTATTTAGGGACAATAGCCCCTGGATCAAACAGCGCGCACTGCTTGCGGCAGGTTCTTTTGAAGGCGTCAGCGGTCACCGACAATCGGTCAGTAAGTAGTGGAGATCGGGGTCAAGGTCGCTGACGGGCTTCTCGGCCTTTGGAATGCTCCAAACTGCGGCGTATGAGATAGCCGTCACGTGACCACATGGCGAACGCATCACCGTTCCTAAACCGAATCCTTCTTTCCTCGTGGTTCGATTAAACAGCGTAAGCCTCTTCACCGCGGAGGGAGGGAGAAAGTGGGGTTCATACTGGCGGTGGTGTCTTTTCCACTTATTCCAGTATCTCGGTCAGTCTGACGTTTTAAATGACCCAAGCTTCGTCTGGCTCGTCTCCTGTCTAGACGATGCCGGTAGCTAACTCTGGACACCTGTGGAAACAGACGGTGTAGAAATTACTCGCACCCGACACGCATTGCTTACCCACGCATGAGTCGCGGCTCGCTTGCCGTAAAGGCAGCGTCAGTGAAGAGACGCTATATCTCTGGCCGAATCACCCGCTAGCCTACATCCTCACCTTTTTTCACCAGTGAGGCCGCTACGCTTTGCGTACAATACCCAGGGTCGAGTCAGTCGCATGCTGTATGTAGGTGGTCGATCTCGTCGTCGATTCAGACACTTTTTTCTGCCCGTCTTTCGGGCCCCACAGTGGTTCAGCGAAAAAATGTGGACAAAGGTTTGGTCACCATCGAAGTAAACGCCGTGCTTGTGCACTAGCAGTGACTGACCAGACCGTCCGGCGTTTGGATACGGGTGCATGTCCACCCCACCAATCATCTGATGTCCCTGCAACTGTAAGGGCCTTTCAAAGGTTTAAGTGGAGGACCTGACGTTATTCAGGCACTAATATATATAGCTTACCAGTCTTTTTCTTTGTCCAAATACTAGACATGGCTCATTTTTGCTGATTCAGCAGTTTTTCTTTCGTTGTCTTCAACAGGCCTTAAAGCGCCAGTCAGTGAGGGTAATAATGATGATGATAATTCTGTCAGTGGGGGTAATACTGATGATGATAATTCTGTCAGTGGGGGTAATACTGATGATGATAATTCTGTCAGTGAGGTAATACTGATGATGATAATTCTGTCAGTGGGGGTAATACTGATGATGATAATTCTGTCAGTGGGGGTAATACTGATGATGATAATTCTGTCAGTGGGGGTAATATGATGATGATAATTCTGTCAGTGGGGGTAATATGATGATGATAATTCTGTCAGTGAGGGTAATACTGATGATGATAATTCTGTCAGTGGGGGGTAATACTGATGATGATAATTCTGTCAGTGGGGGTAATACTGATGATGATAATTCTGTAAGTGAGGGTAATAATGATGATGATAATTATCTACCCCCACCTCCTGCCGCTTGCGTTGCTTCAGCTCCTCGTATGCTGTTGCCGCGCCCGTCTCTCTGCTGCTTCATTGCACTGCGGACAGACAGGTCTGTTTTGTGCCGTTGAACCTGACCAGTGTGTTGACTGTCAGCTGTCTTTGGTTGCAGCCTACAGGCCCAGCTACCTGGAGTCGGACAGATAGGGGTGTTTTGTGCTGTTGATCTAACCAGTGTGTTGACTCTTTGGTTTCAGCCTACAGGCCCAGCTACCTGGAGTCGGACGCCAGGTGCAAAGTATGCGGGAACGACAAGGCCACCGGGTTCCATTACTCCAAGTATACCTGTGAAGGCTGCAAGGTGAGGGCACAGGTTCTCTTTACTGTTGTCGTAATGTCCTCCCGTCTCTCTTTGTCTCTCTGTCTCTCTCTGCCTTCCTCTACCTCGTCCTCTCTCCCTTTCTTTCTGTATCTCTTCTCTCTTTCTGTGCCTCATTCTCTCTCTCATTCTTCCTCTCTCCTCTTTCTATTCCTTTGCCTCGTCCTCTATCTCACTTTCGCACCCCCCCCTCTCTCTACCTCTTCCTCTCTCTCACTCCCTCCCCCACTGTCTCTTCCTTTACCTCGTCCTCTCTCTCACTTTTCGCCCCCCCCCTCTACCTCTTCCTATCTCTCTCTCCCTCCCCCCTGTCTCTTCCCCTACCTCGTCCTCTCTCTCACATTTCGCCCCCCCCCTCTACCTCTTCCTCGCTCTCACTCCCCCCCCGTCTCTTCCCCTACCTCGTCCTCTCTCTCACTTATCGCCGCCCCCCTTCTCTCTACCTCGTCCTCTCACCCCCTCCTGTCTCTTCCTCACCTGTCTCTCTCACTTTCGCCCCTTACCTCGTCCTCTCTCATTCTTCACCCCCTCCCCTCTCTCTCATGCGCTTATTAAGGTCAGTTTCACTGAGAGCTGTAGGCTGATGTTGACCTATGATCCTGTACCCCTTCTTCAACCTACTGGTTGATTGGGTTATTATTTTTTTCAATTTCCTGTCCCTTCCTGCCCCCTCCTCTCCTTCCTCCTCCTGGCCCACCCCCTCCCCCGTCCGTCCGTCCCCTCATTCCCCTCTCTCCTACAAACTTTCTCCCACCACCAATCCCACATCAAGCGTCTTGACATCAAGTGGATATGAGATCGCGCAATTGGCCTGCGATACAGTGTATTTTCTGTGCATGTTTGTTGCTTGCTCTCCGAGCTTTGTTGTTTTGCGGGATAACGTGTAGTATTTTGCTCTGGTTAATGTCACGGTCTGGTTAATGTCACGGTGGTTAAACGCTCGCTGGTGTTTGTGCAGGGGTTCTTTCGGCGTGCCGTACAGAAGAAGTTGAAAGGCAAGCTGAAGTGCAAGAGCGAGGACACGCCCAACACCTGCCCCATCACCAAGGAGACACGTACCAAGTGCCAGTCCTGTCGGTTCCGGCAGTGCATTCGTGCCGGAATGAAGGAAGACAGTAAGTTGGCCATGTCCTACCGTGGACCGTCAGTATTCATGAGGTGATGTCACCAAGGGAACCGGGATCGAAAAAATCCGAGGTCGAAAGCAAGGTTGGGAATGACACGGGGTTATTCTTCATGAGCGAGGTCACGGCGGGTCACGAGATCGAAAATGAGGTTGGTTTGTGGAAAAATGGCAATCCGGCCTCGTTTTCGGTCTCTTTGCCTGCATTGACCTAGCTCATTAAGAATGACCCCGTGTCATTACACAACCGAGCGTCGCTTCCGGTCTTGTGACCCGCGACACCTTGCTCATTAAGAATGGCCCATTCTCCCGTCGCTGCATTAGAAATTCACCAAGCGAGCTTTTCAGTTGTTGGCTTGGTTTTGGTCTGGCTTCAGCGGTTAGCGTCAGGCAATCCCCGAGGTACTGGCGCCGACACAAATGCCAGGATCTTAGGAAGACATCTGACTTAGGAAGACAGGGGGCTGTATCTGCCTTAAGAAGACAGGTGGGAGGGGCTGTATCTGCCTTAGGAAGACAGGGGGAAGGGGCTGTATCTGCCTTAGGAAGACAGGGTATGTATCTGCCTTAGGAAGACAGGGGGAAGGGGCTGTATCTGCTTTAGGAAGACAGAAACGCTTTGCTTTAGGAAGACAGGGGGGGGGGGGGGGGGGGGGGGTTACAGTGTTGATTCCAACTTTGATTTGGGAGCCCGGAGGATAGTGGGATGTTGGGGTCAGTGTGTGTTTTCAATAATACAATAAACCAGTATGCATCCGATTCGTTATTTGATGATGATTTCGTTAAAAATAGGAGATTGTCATGTGTGAATATGTCTTTTCTTTCTTTCTTTCTTTCTTTTTCTTTCTTTAATTTTATTTTATTTTATTTTTTATTTAAAAAAAAATTAAACTTTCGTAGCTATTAACCGGATGAAGGACTTTGAATAATTCGAAAGCTTGAAAGAAAACATCTGACATCAGGAACACGTTTTCTCCTGCAAGACTTGAAGTATGATTAGACTGAGTAAGTTTTGCATCGTTCTGTTTCTTCATTCGCGTGTGTCTGTGTGTTGCAGTGGTTCTGAACGACGCTCAGCGGATCGCCAAGAACAAGCTGAAAGACTACAACCGGAGGAAGAGGGCTGCCAAGGAGATGGAGGAGGGCGCTGAACGCATTGAGAACTTGCTGACGTCGGAACACCACACCCTCGTCCGCTACGCTACAGCAGCCCTTGTGCACATGAGGAACAGCATGGTGAGTCCAGCGGTGGCTTTATTGCACGTTGTGTGCTCGTGTACTTCCACCCCTGCGTGCTCAGGGATCCCGTTAACACACTAAGGCTGAAAAGGGGGCACTAAACGTAGATCCACAGGGTCCCATGGGACGCACTAAAAAGTTCCCAGCACCCTTGATGGGTTATTCATTGATTGATCGTCGTGCCAACATTCCTCCAAGCGTTGGTCACGAAAACAACATAGCTCAAGAAAAAGCAGATTGCGTCCTTGTTTTACATCTCATTTTTGCTGTTTAACTGTTGGTTAAGTGTCGTTTTGTAGCTTGATAAAGGCGATTACCCCGAAATTTCGCATGTTGTGTTTTGTCCTAAAGAAAGGCGGTCTTTTGAACCTTTTATGTGTTTGGATCTTGTTTTAGAACGCTAGCAGTCATTCATGTTTCAGAATTGTTGTTGTTGTGAAGGATGATTAAATAAAGTATTTTGACTTAACTTGACTAAGTTCTCTGCGTGTCATAGTTCCGAAGTAATCGTAATTAAACTACACTGTCCTAGCCTGGCAAGCCTGGCTTGACTATTGAGTTATTCACTGCCTGCCTGGCTTGACTATTGAGTTATTCACTACCTGCCTGGCTTGACTGTTGAATTATTCATTGAGGGCCTAGCTTGACTGTTGAGTTATTCACTGAGCGCCTAGCTTGACTTGAATTATTCATTGGTCACCTGGCTTGACTGTTGAGTTATTCACTAGTCACCTGGCTTGACTATTGAGTTATTCATTAGTCGTCAGGCTTGACTGTTGAGTTATTCATTGGTCGTCTGGCTTGACTGTTGAGTTATTCATTGGTCGCCTGGCTTGACTGTTGAGTTATTCACTGACCGCCTAGCTTGACTGTTGAGTTATTCACTGACCGCCTGGCTGGTGGTGTGGGCAGCTGGAGAAGGGCTTTGACCCACAAGACGACAGACTGATGCTGGCCGAGGAGATTGAGCAGTACTTCCAGGATGAGCCGTTCAGGATTCTGGAACCCATCATCGAGGGGCTGATGGCCTTCGCCATGTTCTTTATGGACCAGTACTTCGGGGTATGTAGAGCTGAAGATGCTCAGAATATTTTTTATACTCTAACTCCCCCCCCCCCCCCATCCCCCTCTCTGTCCCTGTCTCTGTCTGTCAGTCTGTCAGTGTCTCTGTGGCTTTCGGACGCACGCACACACTCAAGTGTTTTCTTTGTGAATACTATTATTTTGGGGTAGGCCTGCGGGGAGTTCCGAGTTTATATTTTAAATTCTGTCACTTTATCTCCCCAAAATCTCTTACTCTGTGACAGACGTAGCGTGCGTCGTTTTCTCTGTGAGCTTCTGTCTGCCTGTGTGTGTGTTTCTGTTTGCCACTGTGTGTCTGTCTGTGTGTGTTTCTGTCTGTCAGTCTCTGTGTGTGTTTCTGTCTGTCTGTCTCTGTGTGTGTTTCTGTCTGCCTCTGTGTGTCTGTCTGTGTGTGTTTCTGTCAGTCTCTGTGTGTGTTTCTGTCTGTCTCTGTGTGTGTGTCTGTGTGTGTTTCTGTCAGTCTCTGTTTCTGTCTGTCTGTCTGTGTGTGTGTTTCTGTCTGTTTCTGTGTGTGCTTCTGTCTGTGTGTGTGTTTCTGTTTCTCTGTGTGTGTGTCTGTCTCTGGGTGTGCTTCTGTGTGTGCTGCTGTGTGTGCGGGTGTGTGTGTGCTTGTGTGTGTGTGTGTGTGTGTGTGTGTTGTGTGTGTGTTGTGTGTGTGTGTGTGTGTGGTGTGTGTGTGTGTGTGTGTGTTGTCGTGTTCTCCCCCGCTCTCCCCCACGTAGACTCGCACACACCCACTCGCAAGCTGTGTGTGTGTGTGTGTGTGTGTGTGTGTGTGTGTGTGTGTGTGTGTGTGTGTGTGTACTGTCTATCACTCCCCCCGCTCTCCCCCACGTAGACTCGCACACACCCACTCGCAAGCTGTGTGTGTGTGTGTGTGGTGTGTGTGTGTGTGTGTGTGTGTGTGTGTGTGTGTGTGTGTGTGGACTGTCTATCAGTCGTTCTCCCCCCGCTCTCCCCCACGTAGACTCGCACACCACTGCAAGCTTGTTGTGTGTGTGTGTGTGTGTGTGTGTGTGTGTGTGTGTGGTGTGTGTGTGGTGTGTGTGTATCAGTCGTTCTCCCCCCGCTCTCCCCCACGTAGACTCGCACACACCACTCAAGCTGTGTGGGGTGTGTGTGTGTGTGTGTGTGTGTGTGTGTGTGTGTGTGTGTGTGGTGTGTGTCATCAGTCGTTCTCCCCCCGCTCTCCCCCACGTAGACTCGCACACACCCACTCGCAAGCTGTGTTGTGTGTGTGTGTGTGTGTGTGTGTGTGTGTGTGTGTGTGTGTGTGTGTGTGTGTGCTGTCATGTCGTTCTCCCCCGCTCTCCCCCACGTAGACTCGCACACACCCACTCGCAAGCTGACGTGTGCTCATTGCGTGGACGTCCTGTTTCAGTCTATGGACCCAAGGCCGACGATTTCCGAGAATGACGTGCACGTCTTGGTGACGTCTCGCATCCTGACCATGCTGTTCGCCTACGTATCGGCGTCCTACCGCAAAGCCGACGAGTCCTTGTGCTTCCGGGGCATGCGCATTCCTCGGCAGGAGGTAGGGTTTCTGCCATTGGCTGTGCGGTATCTGTTTGTGTGTACGGTATCTGTTTATCTGTCTGTTTGTGTGTACGGTATCTGTTTATCTGTCTGTTTGTGTGTACGGTATCTGTTTATCTATCTGTTTGTGTGTACGGTATCTGTTTATCTGTCTGTTTGTGTGTACGGTATCTGTTTATCTGTCTGTTTGTCTACCTGTAACTATCCACCTGTCTGAGCGTGAGCGGGATTTGGGTAGGTGGTTGATACACCGGTCCTGGTATCTGGAGAATTTTGTAGTGACAGACCCCCCCCCCCCAACCCGATGGTTACCCCCCCCCCCAAGTAACAACAACAGAACAATAACCAGCAGCAGCAGCAGCAGCAGCAGCAGCAACAACAACAAAAAAGCACCACCAACAAATAAAAAGCACAAAACAACATAAAACCAACCAACCTCCACGTAAAAAAGGGAAAACCCCTCAGCAAGAACTATAGCAGCGCGCGTGCGCGCACACACACACACACACACACACACACACACACACACACACACACGCAAACCTACACCCCCCCCCCCCCAACTACAACAACAACCGTAACAACACACAAAACCGAACCAAACACAGAAAGAGACACACAGCCCCCCCCCCCCCCAACCTCACGCCTCCGACACCTGCCCCCCACCTCAAACACCAGCAACAGTTGCCCTGGTTAACAACAACAACAACTGCATAGACCCCACCCACTTAGCTGTGTAGGACGGGCGTGTAGCTAACTGTGTGGCTGTCCATTCCATCTCTGGAACAGCCCCTCAGTATCTCTGTCCGATCTCCTTCAACCTTACACTCCGGCAAGACAATTACGATCTGCACCCGACACACGAACCTTTGTCAACCCCTCGTGTCAACACAAACATTTGGTGAAAGATGTTTTTCTTATGCTGGCCCATCTGTTTGGAACAACTTGCCTCGAACACTTCGCCACTCTGATTCTGCCTCCTCTTTTAAAGCCACCCTGTTTAATAATCATTTCTAAGCTGTTTTTCACAGCCATGCTTATCCCCTCGTCCGACGCGTGAGTGGGGGTGTGTTGGGGGTGTGGGGGTGTGTGTGTGGGTGGGGGTGTCTGTCGTTAGTGTTACTATAAAGCGCCCTGTGCTCCCACCTTGTGCGGTAGACGGGCGCTCTAGAAATCCTCTTTATTATAATTATTTATTGTCTGTGTGGACTGTGATTAAGTCAAGCGTGTGGTGTTTTCTGTCCCCAGGTGAGACTGATGTCAGAGCCGTACAGGGTCATGCTCGATCTCTTCTACCAGGGACGCAAAAAGAACGAGAAGGATGATGCTTACGATGATGAACTGGCCGTCTATCTCGTGCAGCTGTTGACGTACTGCTGTGAGTGGGGTGTCTGCTTTTGTGTGTGTGTGCTTGTATGTGTGTCGGTGCGTGCGTCCTTTGTGTGTGGGTGTGTGCGTGCTTGTATGTGTGTCGGTGCGTGCGTCCTTTGTGTGTGGGTGTGTGCGTGCTTGTATGTGTGTCGGTGCGTGCGTCCTTTGTGTGTGGGTGTGTGCGTGCTTGTATGTGTGTCGGTGCTGCGTCCTTTGTGTGTGGGTGTGTGCGGTTGTATGTGTGTCGGTGCGTGCGTCCTTTGTGTGTGGGTGTGTGCGTGCTTGTATGTGTGTCGGTGCGTGCGTCCTTGTGTGTGGGTGTGTGCGTGCTTGTATGTGTGTCGGTGCGTGCGTCCTTGTGTGTGGGTGTGTGCGTGCTTGTATGTGTGTCGGTGGTGCGTCCTTTGTGTGTGGGTGTGTGCGTGCTTGTATGTGTGCGGTGCGTGCGTCCTTTGTGTGTGGTGTGTGCGTGCTTGTATGTGTGTCGGTGCGTGCGTCCTTTGTGTGTGGGTGTGTGCGTGCTTGTATGTGTGTCGGTGCGTGCGTCCTTTGTGTGTGGGTGTGTGGGACTGTGTGTGCGTGCTTGTATGTGCGTCGTGTGTGTGTGGGTGCGTGCGCGCGCGCGTAGGTGTGTGGGACTTTGTGTGTGCGTGCTTGTATGTGTGTCGGTGCGTGCGTCGTTTGTGTGTGTATGTGTGTCCCTGCTTACACGTGTGTGTGGAGAGAGAGAGAGAGAGAGAGAGAGAGAGAGAGAGAGAGAGAGAGAGAGAGAGAGAGAGAACAAACAAACAACAACAAAAAACCGAACGAGGAATAAAAGAGGGGGGGGGGGGGGGGGGGGGTGCGTGCGTTTGAGCGACATCCACATACACAAAAATATCCATTACTAGCCGCATTTTCGCTGACACTGATTTTCGTCTGACGTGTGAGCTACGTGTGTGTTTCAGCCACTGACGGCATCTGCACGCGGATGAGCCAGGACGCGTTCAACACCATAGACAACACGCCCGTCGTCTGTGCCAAGCTAGCCGAATACTACACGGGGGCGAAGAGGTCACACGGCAAGTCGGAGGCGACCAACTGCTCGCAAATGGACATGGTAATCACGCAAACGTTCAAGGAGAACTTCACGAAGCTGACGGCTTTCCGGAACTTGGGCCGACCGAACGACATGGACGCCAGCCAGGAGGGTGCCCAGTTGTCTCCACATCGGCCCAGCATCGTCATCAACGTCGTGCAGGCTCTGAAAGACGCCGACGAGACCAACGACGAGGAGGCAGTGGACTGACGAAGCTGGAGGCGACCAGGGTGTGTTGTAGCGTCAGTGACGTTCAAACCTCGCCATCGCTGTGAGGTCAGTCAGTCTCAACCAAGCCCGGGCCGCATAGATGTCCAACGCCACACTCAGCCCAGCGTGGAATCTCTGCTGTGTGAACTGTCTTGATTATTTCCTTTTAAATTATTTTTTTAAATAGTATTTTTATGTTCTTACTAAATAGTTTACATATTCTTTTTGCTCCTTGAGCTCACCACAGTAGGCCTAGTTTCTGTTGAGGTTGGTTAGTTCTTCGGTTTTAACGTCCCGTTAACGACTTAGGATCGCCTGGAAGTTTATGATGGGAGTCTTAGCGCAGAGTTGAAAGGGATTAGTTTGGCAGTGAGAGATCTATGACTGCGAGAGAAAGAAAGGGAAAGAGACAAAAATGTCTGATTTGCTCTAGATATTTTATCCTGACTTTTGTTGGATCGTTTTGAACATCGTTGGGATCTTTCGCCTTGGATTTTGTCCATTTCTCAGCTGTTGTGGTTAGTTTATGGGACAGATGTTAACCACAAGTTATGATTTAGATCTTGGTGGTTCTACATGTGGGGAAAACATAGCGTTGAACGCCTCGTTCCCAGCGCGTGCACTGCTGCCACTGTCGGCGTCTTCACATGACCAAGTGAACTGACTGATTAACTATGATGCCTTTAATAGGTGAATGCTACGACTTGAAACTGACTATTGATGAGCTGTGCTTCTTTTAGTGGACTTTCTTCCTCCCCCACTCTCTCACGAGAATGCTAGACTTTTGACTTTTTTTTTAATTAGAAGAAATCTGGCATTCTTCCTCAGTTTCGTTATTTTTTGTTTGTTTCTTTCTTTCTCTTTTGGCCTGGAAGAATGTTGATGTTCTTACTGACTGCAGGTCCACAAGAAGGGACAAACAAACAAACAAAAAACAGCAACCTTGTTACTTGTAAGAATGGAACTATTTTTTCACCCTACTTTTTTTCTCTTTTGTTTTTAATATTGCAGCTGTAATTGGTATGCATACTGAGTCACAGACAGACATACAGACACATAATAATGTATATTTTACTAGAAGTGAAGCGTATTTGTGTGTGTTTGATGTTCTTCAGATGAGGTATTGCTCAGTTTGTGTAGTTAGGTGTTCGTGAGAGTAAATGTATAGAGGCCTTTATTATTAAAAAGAAAAAAAGAAATTCGGTTCTCTTTGTGTCCTGAAAAAGAAACACAAAGAAAAAAGTAATTTTGAAATGGCAGGTAAAATTGTCTCTGAATATGAGCATTGTCTAAATGGCAAAATGTATGGTGCAACTTCAGATTTTTGGAAGGTTTTGATGATTTCGTAATCTGTATTTTTGTATTATGTATTGCATCCCAAAAGAGCCGACGCATATCGGTGTATTTGGTAGGCTACCATAAAATCCCGGTGAATTGTACATAACATACCTATGATATACTTTTTTTTCACTCGCATGAAAAATTGTGCCAGGCTATGTACTGCTTAGCGTTCGTTGGATTATTTTTCCCAGCGGTAGGAAACACGTGAAACATTGACTTTTCTTGCATTCTGCGTAATGGAGGTCGTTAAGGTTTTCCACGATGATCAACTCCGTTGAGCTTTTTACACTTTGATGCGAGTTTGGGTGACCCACACCTGTTGTTGGTAAGGTCGCGAGAACACCGAAAAGCGAGACGTCGGATTGTATTTCCTTGGAAGGTCTTTATCCGATGGAATTCGAACGTTGTGCGATAGTTAACTTCATCCGCTGACACGATCACATACACATTTGTTTAGAAATATTTTGAACTTAAACCTATGCAGAGAACTGGCGGGACATGTTAATTTGCTTGGCCCAATCTTTAATACTGGCATTATCTCGGAGACTTTTTAAGTGAGGCTGTTGGACTCCGTCCCTGTTCTAGACATTTTTCTGCCAGTTTCGGTGACCTTGGATCGAATTGCAAGATGACAACAGCGTCAGAAAAGTGAAAGAGATAACTACATTCTCTTTCACGCATTTTGTTCCTTTCAAAAATAAACAAACAAACAAAACTAAAGTTTTTTATATTTTTTATAACTGTTACATGGACACCTGCTGTGGACAGAATTTGTTTTAGTAACTTTACATTAAGTATACTCAAGGGAGAAGAGGGGTACCTTTTCTGCACCTACAAAAAGAAAAGAAAACAACTGACAACAACAACAACACCAACAACAAAAATCCCCATCATGTTAACGTTTAAATTAGTAGTGTATTGTATTGGCGGTATATTTAAAACTCAGCACGCAATAGAAGACATCTGTTTAGCTCACGCGTTCATATTGGTGTCAGTGACCACTTGACCACTTGGAAGTCACAAAAGAGTTTGGAGAAAGAAAAAAATGGTGACGTTTTTCTTTGTCCATTTTTAATGAGTTGACTGAGCGTTTGGCTTTCTTTGCTCTACTTTTTTTTTTTTCTCACTTGCTTTCAGATTGTGTTTTTCTTTCCCCCTTTTTTTAATTTGAGATCTTTTTGACCTTCCCGGTGTTGACGCGCGCAAAAATCATTACTGATCGTTAAAAGACACTATTGTTTATTATTACTATTAGTGTTTTCACCCTCAGTTTATTTATTACTACTGAATGTTTATATATTCCTTTTTTTAGTCATTAGTTACTGGCTTGTTTTGGTCTCATTGTTTTTGTCAATGTATATTTTAAAATATTTTCTAACCGGTGTGAATAATTTTTAAAATGTGGGCCGGTGAAAGTGTCGATGCTCTCAGAGTGTCAGGTGAGTTTTGCCCGATGACTGATTGTATAGGTAGTTTTCGTGAATTTTTTGCAACTCATATTTATTTGTACGAACGTCTGTTTGGATCTAATGCATAAGACGATTCCCGTGAATCAGTCGTGCATGTGTTTATGTGTTTTCAAAAGGTGGATGTGTGCTTGTAAATGTAATGTAAAACATGTATGAAATGTGAAAAGTACTATTGGTCTTCTGACTGGAGACTTTGTACTATGGCAGTTTCCGACATGCCATACGGAGCTGACTCGGGAAACCGGATATTGATATTATTGTTGCTGATGACGTGATGTCTGTCTTTGGGGAACTTCGTGTGATGCGAGAATGATTTGAAGATGATGTGTTGTGTTCCCTGCTAGCGAGTCTGTTCGTTTTAATGCTGATGAGTTTGAAGATGATGTGTGTTGTGTTCCCTGCTAGCGAGTCTGTTCGTTTTAATGCTGATGAGTTTGAAGATGATGTGTGTTGTGTTCCCTGCTAGCGAGTCTGTTCGTTTTAATGCTGGTGAAATGATTACCGAGTGACTGAAGCACATAAAACCTGACCATTATTGCTTGTGTGTAATTGTAATTGTAACCATTAGCCTATGTCAGCGTGTGTGCTTTTTACACGCTTTTTGTGCTAGAATGCGTGAAAGTGTGTGTTGATGTGCGTGTTGTACAACTATGTAGAACTGTACTTTGTGCGTTTAGAGTGAAAACGTTGTGGCAGGTAGGCGTATATATATACATACGGGTATATTTTTAAGTGAAGGTTGAAGAATGGCATATTGCAAGATTAGCTGGTATATTGCATTTCTAGGAAGCGAGAAAATGGCATTTTATGAGTACAATAGATATAATGTATATTGTACGATGGTTCATCTTTGTTTTCACGGTTGTTGTATTCCGGTGTGACTGTTTCGGGCCCGGTGCTGGGCAGGGCTGCACCCACAGAGGCCTACCTCAGGTATTCCTAACGGTTCTCAGGGAACGTTGGTTTTAATATTTGTTTTTTTTGTATAGCATGGAATCGGTGCAGCATAAATCCTTCTGCGTGAGCAGCGCTTCTTCTCGTGTAAGATGGATAAGGTGGCACAGCCCCTGACATACCTTATGCATTTTTGCGTGTGGTGTATGTATGAGAAATGGAGTTCCTCTGCAATTGAGCGCACATTGAGGGCGTATGCCCACAGTTGATACTCAGGTCCGATAAATGCGGTGACCACCCCGCTCTGCTCACGTCCTTCATCCAGCAGGTGTTGGTTTTGAACCAGCTCTTCCAATCCCTCCCCTTCCCCCCCTCCCCCCCCCGCCCAGCCCGTCCCCCCTGTCCTCCAACCCCCTTCCGAACACCACCACGATGCCACTGAAGCTTTGTTCGCCTGTACTTAGCCATGCAATGAGGCAGTATTAGGTCGTTTTTGATTGTTTCCTTTTATTCACCCTGTCATTGGTGAGTAGAACACATCTCTTCTGTTCTCATTCCAGCAGAAAACGGCTGCGTAGGCATTAATGGCTGTCTCTGAGGAGTCGCCTGGATTGGACACGTTTTGAAGCCGGCAGCAGAGCACTGACTGTGACGCACTGATCCGAGCACGTGAAAGGTTCAGAAGAACGGTGTTTATTAGGACAAAACGCAACATGCGAATTTTCTGGGTAATTCCCTTGATCATTCTTCCAAGCATTGGACAAGACTGAAACAAAGTGGTTTAGCTCTCCAGATCATTTTTTCATCGTTTTTCACAGTGGGTGTTAAGTGTCGTTTTGTAGCTTGATGAAGGGGATTACCCCGAAATTTCGCTTGTTGTGTTTTTTGTTCTAATAACTAGCGTGTTTTTTTTTAGCCTGTTATGTGTTTGGATCTTGTTTTAGAACGCTAGCAGTCATTCTTGTTTCAGATTTTTGTGTGACGCACTGTCTATTCGTATTTTGGTTGAATTGTTTAATACATGCACATAGTACATGTATTCCGTAGAACCGTCTTTGTGAATTTGTTTTTGCGTGTAGCATTATTATATGAATCAATCAGTTAATATGTTTATGCCATTGTCCTTCCTACTCAGGAATCAGTCCCTTTGCTTTAGTCGGGGAGTTGAACTGAACGTGTATCTTTATTTTACCATTTGAATGAATTGAAGACATTAGACCTGCTGTACGCACTGTCGTCAACGTGGTAGGGGAGGGGGGTGGTGTAGATGTGAAAGTTTTATAGCACGTCGGTAATTAGCTATGCCAAGAATGACTGACTATGTACGAAAAAGGGGGCCTGGAAAGAGACCGCTTATCCATTTATTTGTAGCCGAGCTTGCAAAAAACGTTGCAAAACACTGTAGGTCGCGGTAATACTACCGATAAACGTGAGAAGTGCGAACTATCACCAGTCGTACAGTTGGCGGGTTGTGGTTCGAACCAGCACACAAACCAATGTAGTGTAACAGTGCTTACGGATCTTGCCATTTGTTTTAGACTGCTTTTTGTGTGTATCTTTATTGGGACTCAGGGCTTCTTGCGTCTTGAAATGACTTGCTCTTAAAACAGACGAGAAGCCCCTTCGAAACATTTGCATGGACTAAGCAATAAATAACACACACACACACACACCACACACACACACACACACACACACACACACACACACACACACACAGTATCTCAGGGCAATGTGGCTGAAGAGAAGGCTTCTGAAGAGAACGGTTTTCAAGAAAGATTGGAAAGAACTGACAGGTAGCAAACCTGTCCGATGCTTTCAGTCGCAGACTTCTTTGCGAGGAGCGATGATGCCGTGCTACCAGTCCATTCTGAACACGGAACGCCATCAGTTGATTTGTGTGATCCTTTACCCCCAGGTTAACGTTAAGAGAACCTTTAAGACAGAAAAAATCGAAAGAACTTGCTCATTTCCTCGCTGAATTATGTGCCAGCCAATTCCAGCGCAAACGTATGCGTTCTGTAACTGTGCGTGAATATCTGACCCGCCGCGCCTGTGGCCAGTGTCCTGTGTAACCTCTGGACACTGGCTCGTAAGAGTCAGTTTGGTGGCTTTAAATTTCGCTCGTGCCATAGCAATCTTCAGAATATCAGAGTAAAGTGAAATGAATCAGCTACGAATCAGCTAGTGTCCAAGATCCACCAATGAACACCGGTGTCTTTGTAGTGGAGCATTGTGTTTGATGAATGATCGATGGAACGTGATGAACTGACTGACTGGTGATGAATGATCGATGGAACGTGATGAACTGGCTGACTGGTGATGAATGATCGATGGAATGTGATGAACTGGCTGACTGGTGATGAATGATCGATGGAATGTGATGAACTGAGTGGTTGATTTTGTTGATTTTTTGTTGATGCTCATTGTATTTTGCCCAAGAAATCAGGTGGGCGCAATTATTTGTTTTGTGCGTGTCGTGGAGATAAGGAATAAAGAGTCGCGACACCTGTTGCCATTCTTCAGTCAGTGTGGAGACGTTGGCGAACGACACACAACGTGACTGTGCGCTGCCAACATGTTCCAATTTCTGTTGCCATGTTACCATTGAAATGTCAGTAGCGGGCTGCCGCTGCAAGCAGGCCTGTCCGCCCCCAGTCTTGTGATGGTGCTGTGCTCGAATCAAGGCAAGTCATCAACCTCCTATTTCCCATTTTGGGTGAAGTTTCAGCTTGTATCACAAGGCTCTTCACGTCTCTGTCACGCACCTCGTGGGTCCATCCACGTCTTTGGTCTGTGCCACCTTCCACTGGGTTCAAAGCAAGTTGTTCTGAAGTAACGATACAGATCCTGGACCGCTCAGCAAGTTTTGATCCTTAAACCGTGTTTAAGTGTTTCGCACAGTTGACACGTTCTACCCCTTACGGTGTTATAGGACGAGATGGCCAATCCAGGAAAAAGACAACAAAAAAAGGTTACGGTAAAAAAAAAAAAAGGGGGGGGGGGGAGTCAAAAGGATGTCGTCAGTAACTGGCTGAAATTCGCCAGAAAACAGTGAAAGAGGGCACAGACTTCATGAATGGATCCGATAGGTACAACTCCAGAGACGGGCTGCGTTTGACGTAGGTCATGAAGCATGTGTATGTGATCTGTCATTGTATCATTGCGTACCTGTAGACCCACCCGTGCTGGGGTGTTTTGTTGGAACCCAATCATTTGACTGTTGTGGACGTGTTTCACTAAAATGTGCAGAAACGTAATCTCGCGAAATGATTGCGTTGACGTTTTGCTCTCTTGAGGCGTGCTTTCGCGCCGGAGTGCGGTGTCCTGTCTGGACTCGCTGTCATTCTGGCAGCGGAAGTTGTTGAAATGTTTGCTTTGCTCGCGTGTCTGTGTCATACATAGGAACCAGATTCTTTGACAGAAAAACAAAACGACAACCTCATATATTCACAATGTTTGAAGTGACATGGACACTTGGGCTGACATATGTGAATGCGAGAAAAGAGATCGTTCACTGCGAAGTTTTGCTCATGGTAAATAACCTCGAGCACATCCGTGTTAGTATGCTTTCTTCTCGGAGCTCCGAAGGCTGACGTCACTGGGGTGTTGTTGCACCTCTCCCTTGATTCTGGTCTTATAAGAAGCAAATTCAATGTACATTGCAAAAGCAATTGTTTCCTCTTCAGCAAATTGTTTGAACTTAATGAATTGTTTGAGTGAAATTTTCCTGACATGTACCTTTCCATCCAAATGTTCAAGTCATTTGTTGAGTTTTGCTTGGTGTCTAAGAAATAAGTATTGGAGTGGAAGATCGTTGAACGTGAACGTGTATGTTGTAATGCTAAGTCTTTGGTATGCTTCTCAGTGTCATCTTCATTGTGTGTGGGTGTGTGCGTGACAGTAGCATGATTTTACCCATTTCATATCTCAAAATAAATAGAACAACAAAATATAACCGAATTCGTTCATTTTGTGTCTGATCAGCGCATTCCTCTCCTCTGTGTGTGTGTGTGTGTGTGTGTGTGTGTGTGTGTGTGTGTGTGTGTGTCTGTGTATGTGCACGTGCGTGTGTGCGCAGACAGTTTGAAAGAGGCGGAAAGACCCAAACAAAAGCAGGAGACACCCCCTGAAAACGAGACCAACCTAAAACAAACAACAACGGAAAACAACAACCGGGGAAAAAATAAAAAATAAAAAATACCGCCCCCCCTCTCCGAAACAGCAACCCCCCCCAAAAAACAACAACAACAAAACAAAAAACAACAACCACATCAAACACAAAACAAACAACAACAACAACACAACACACACACACACACACACACACACAACGACACACACACACACACACACACACACACACACACACACACACAAAACACACACACACCACACACACCACACACACACTAACAAACACAACAAACCACAGTAAAGCGCTTCACAAACCCCCAGCAGAAAAAGGAAGTTATCGTAATTTTTGTTTGATATTCGCATTAAAACCTCAGCACATACATGTAAACACGCGCATGCACGCATGCACGCAGGCATACACACGGACGCACGCACACACGCACACACACACACACGCACGCACACACACACACACACACACACACACACACACACACCACACACCCCACACACACACCAAAACACACGCACACACCCACGCACACACACGCACACGCACGCACACACACACACACACACACAACACACACACACACCACACACACACACCACACGCACACACCACACCCACACACACACACACACACACACACACACACACAACCACACTCACACACACACACACACACACACACACACACACACACACACACACACACACACACACACACACTCACACACGCACGGGCACATGTATTTATCCTCCTCAAAGAAGTAAGCGAGAAAAAGGCAAGCTGGCCTCATAAGCAGTTTGTTGCGCTAACCCATGCTGTTTTTCTTACCACTCCGTCCGACTCAAGAATGCGCTTCAATAATGACCTTACATGGCAAAGGATATGACCTCACACTGACCTAATTCGGGTCGGGATCCTGTCTTCCATGATAAAAAAAAATATATAAAAAATACTTGGGGCTGGATGAAAGATCTAGTCTCCCGTGCTGACCTTACTTTAGTCAATGGTCCTTTTTTCCGTGATGACTTTACCTGGGCCAAGATTTCTGTCTCCCGTGGTGACCTTACTTTTGGGTCAAGGTCCAATTCCCGTGATGAATTTACCTGGGCCAAGGATCCAATCTCCCATGATGACCTTACTTTTGGGTCAGGGTACAATTTTCCGTGATGACTTTACCTGGGTCAAGAAGCCAGTCTCCCATGATGACCTTACTTTTGGGTCAGGGTCCAATTTTCGTTGATGACTTTACCTGGGTCAAGGATCCAGTCTTTCGCGATGAGCTTACTTAGGTCAGGAGATCCAGTTTCCCGTGATGACTTTTTCTAGGTCAAGGATATAATCTCCCTCGGTGGTCTTACACTGATCTTACTTGGGTCATGAATCGTGTCTCCTTTAATTACCTTACTTGGGTCTCGGTGAAGGGTCCAGTCTCCGCTGATGACTTTACTTGTTCCGGTTAAGGATCCCTCTCCCATGATGACTCTATCTGGGTCAAGGATCCAATCTCCCGTGCTGACTTTATCTGAGTCAAGAATCGATCTCCTTTGGTAACCCTACCTAGACCAAGAGTCCAGTCTACCCGTGATGACTTTACCTGGGTCAAGGATCCGGTCTACCGTGATGACTTTACCTGGGTCAAGAATCCAGTCTACCGTGATGACTTTACCTGGGTCAAGAATCCAGTCTACCGTGATGACTTTACCTGGGTCAAGAATCCAGTCTACCGTGATGACTTTACCTGGGTCAAGGATCCAGTCTACCGTGATGACATTTACCTGGGTCAAGGATCCAGTCTACCGTGATGACTTTACCTGGGTCAAGAATCCAGTCTACCGTGATGACTTTACCTGGATCAAGAGTCCAGTCTACCGGTGATGACTTTAACTGGGTCAAGAATCCGGTCTACCGTGATGACTTTACCTGGGTCACGGATCCAATCTACCGTGATGACTTTACCTGGGTCAAGGATCCAGTCTACCGTGATGTCCCCAACCTGGGTCGATCCTGTCTCGTCGTGACGACCTGTTTTGTTGAGGTTCAGTTCAGCCTGTCATGTAGATCTTGCTTTTGTCAAGGGTTCCGTGTGTGGATCTTGCTTTTGTCAAGGGTTCCGTGTGCGGATCTTGCTTTTGTCAAGGGTTCCGTGTGTGGATCTTGCTTTTGTCTAGGGTTCCGTGCGTGGATCTTGCTTTTGTCTAGGGTTCCGTGCGTGGATCTTGCTTTTGTCAAGGTTCCGTGCGTGGATCTTGCTTTTGTCAAGGGTTCCGTGCCGTGCGTGGATCTTGCTTTTGTCAAGTGTTCCGTGTGTGGATCTTGCTTT
>JABMCL010000813.1:1265000-1287500 GCA_018857735.1 Alviniconcha marisindica
GTTAGGTATAGTCTCCCTCTTCCCCCACCTCCTGGGATCTCGGTCCCCGCCACTACCTCTCCGGAGACAACTCTAGAACACTTCTACAACTCTAGAGACAACTCTAGAACATTTCTACAACTCCAGAAACAACTCTAGAACACTTCTACAACTCCAGAAACAACTCTAGAACACTTCTACAACTCCAGAGACAACTCTAGAACACTTCTACAACTCCAGAGACAACTCTAGAACATTTCTACAACTCCAGAGACAACTCTAGAACACTTCTACAACTCTAGAGACAACTCTAGAACACTTCTACAACTCCAGAGACAACTCTAGAACACTTCTACAACTCCAGAGACAACTCTAGAACACTTCTACAACTCCAGAGACAACTCTAGAACACTTCTACAACTCCAGAAACAACTCTAGAACACCTCTACTTTGTCCCTTTTCGCACCACCTTTTTTTATAACTTGGGTACTTAAAAAAATAAAAATAAAAATAAACAAAAATGTACAAGTGGACTTTCACGCGATAGGCCTACATCACATATAAATCTCTTCTTTGTTTGATGCTAATATGCGTCTTAGACGTGAATGATATATTTTTACCTGACTGGTTTGAGCTGTTTTTCACGACCAAAATTAATGAAACCCATTTGTTACAAGTATGATGAATTGACACATGTGAGTGGTTTAAACAAAATTTTATTCATTCATCGTAATCATAAGCTCAACAAATAAGTACAGGAAACACAAAAGCAATATGCTTATTTGAGTGTTACCTATAGATAAAATGATAATCACACAGACATTTACGATGGCAAGATGGCAAATTGTTGTCAAAACTCAGAGGCAACAAAACCAACAAAGACCAAAATGACAACAAAAAACAAACAAACAAGCAAACAAAACAAAAGCAAAACAATAACAACAAAACGGGAGGAGGGGGTGGGGTTAAAAAAGCAAATAACTAACCGAATGGTCTAGTAATGTTGTCATAATTATTGATCTGAGAGAGAGAGGGAGAGGATTAAAACGTGTACTTCTTCGCTTGTATCATAAACAAATTTTGGCAGACTTTTACAGATTTACAAGCGGTCGGTTTGGCGCAAAAAGTCGTGGACTATAGCAAATATTTTCTTATTAGTTTCTAAATGTAGCTGGTCGTTTCCAAACATAAGTGTATTGATATTTCTTTCATTCTCATCTAGTTTATTAATGGTTTTATTTCTAATACTATTATAAAGGGGACAATGTAGTAAGAAATGCTCTGATGTTTCTGCTGTATATCCGCATGAACATATAGGGTCTTCTAACAGGTGGCGTCTGAATAAGTCATAATTTAAATCGCTAATAGCAAGTCGAAGTCTACAATGCTTAACTTGTTCCTTTCTAGAACCAAAATAATAATATATAGGAACCACAGTGTCATTCGTTGACAAATATTTTTTCAGCAGACTAATTGAAGGATTTGTTTGTATAGTTTGAGGTAATGTGTTCCACAGTTGGGTAGTTGACGGAATGAATGAATTTGCATATAGTTCTGTTTTGTGAGCAGGAATGACTCTTTCATGTGGTCGTCTGCGATGATACGGGTTTGTTGTTGAAACTAGAGGTGGTACTAAGTTCGATAGGTATCCGGGGCATAGGTAATTAATCATTTTGTGAAACATTAATAGCTTGTGACGTTTTCGTCTTTCTTTTAGTGTGCAAAATCCAGATTCTTTATACAACTTTTCGTGGCTTGTTCCTCTAACAGCTCCTAAAATAATTCTTATAGCTTCCAAATGCAGGTTTTCGAGCATGTTTGAAAGTGTTCCAGTACAATTATCCCAAACAATGTCGGCGTAGTCAAACTGTGGCAATATAAAGGATTTGTACATAGTATCCAAGGCTTTTCTGCATAACTTGTACTTAAAGGAACGTAAACATGAAATAAGAAGGGTTGCTTTTCTAATAATACTGTTTATATGTTTTTCCCATTTGCAGTTACTTTGAAAAATCAGACCTAAGTGTTTGTGACATTCTTTGTCTTCGAGAACAATATTTCCAAATGACAGTGGGTAAACTGGATGGTTGTCTTTCTTAAATGTTAACAATTCAGTTTTTTCTTCATTAAAAAAACTGAATTGTTAACATTTAAGACACATGTGAGTGTAAGAGATTACATCGTGGTACACTGTACAAGCCACGGATTTGAAAGGGACCATGTCCTAAAGCTGACAGAAAAGGCTTAGTCTCTGCTGGAACACATTGTACAACAGCAACATAGCTCGCTGTTTTGAGGGATACACGAAGACTTAATAAACTAAGACAGTATTAGGTTACATTAATTGAGAATTTACTTAATGTGCCTTAGATAGAGTCAGTCGAAATAGGGCCACGGGTACTCACTGAGAAGATCGCTTTTGAATTTACCGGTACTGTTTCAAATGCTTATGTCCTTATCCATATGCATTAAACAGTACCGACTATTGATGTCGAATTTGGTTCAGACACAAGAACACAACAGGCTGAAACACATTCTGAAACAGTCGGGTATGTTTTTAAATTAACCTTAATGAAAACTAGGTAATAAACAACCCTAGAAACACTTCGCGGTCTACAGCTTAAACTCACGCAGGATTAGGTTTTCTTTACGGTAACCGGCTGCTCACCGACTTTGGCTTTAATGAGGTTGATCGCTTGACATGTCACTTCCGCCCCCCTCCCCCCCTGCTTTTTGCCCCCCCCCTCCCCCCATCGCCCTGCCCCTCCGGCGTGAAGGAGCTAAGCCAACTGCTGCACAACTAATGCCCGGGAGACCCCAGCTTTCCCACCATCCGTCATCTGACCTGGAAATCAATGCTGTGGTCAGCTAGCCCCGAGGGACAGGCTCAGCCTGCGTCATTTAAAACGTCATGCTCGCCTACTCGAAACGATAAAGTTACTTATACTCAACATATGTATGTATGCATACAGAGTAACTGTGCAGCTCTGCGAACACAAAGAAACATACTTAAGCCAGCTGAGTCTTTATCTCTCGTGGTCGAGTCTGGCCCAAGGTACAACATCCAATCGGATAAAACAAGTTCCTTGCTACTGTATTAGGGATATTAGAATGTTTGGATTGCATGTTTTTAATTCCCAGCTGTTACATTTGGCATCGTATGTTGTTAGTGTGTGTGTGTGTGTGTGTGTGTGTGTGTGTGTGTGTGTGTGTGTGTGTGTGTGTGTGTGTGTGGTGTGTGTGTGTGTGTGTGTGTGTGTGTGTGTGTGTGGTGGTGTGTGGGGTGGGGTGTGTGTGTGTGTGGTGGTGTGTGTGTGTGTGTGTGGTGGTGTGTGTTTTGGTTGGGGACGTAATGGGTGTTTCGTGTGGTGTTGTGGGGGTGTGTGTCACAGGTGTGTGTGTGTGGGGTGTGTGTGTTTTGTGTGTGTGTGTGTGTGTGTGTGTGTGTGTGTGTGTGTGTGGTGTGTGTGTGGTGTGTGTGTGTGTGTGGTGTGTGTGTGTGTGTGTGGGGTGTGTTGTGTGGGGTGTGTGTGGTGTGTGTTGGGTTGTGTGTGTGGGGGTGAGCGTGAGAGAGAGAGAGAGAGAGAAGGGGAGAAGAGAGAAAGAGAGAGAGAGAGAGAGAAGAGAGAGAGGAGAGAGAGAGAGAGAGAGAGAGAGAGAGAGAGAGAGGAGAGAGAAAAGAAGAGAGAGAGAGAGAAAAGAGAGAGAGAGAGAGAGAGAGAGAGAGTTAGCGCTTGTAACCGAACAGCTAAAGACAAAGTCCCAGAGCTGATGCCATCATATAACTTCGAGCACCCCGACAAAACTTCGAATAAGAAAAACAAACTTAGCTTGAAAATGGCAAACGTGTTAACAGTAAAGCTAATTCTGTCATTAGAAACTATAACAACACACTGTTGCAAGAGAATAGGGCCTCAGACCGGTAGACGGCGGATGCTTCGTGACCCCCCCCCTGTTCCACTGAAGGCTTAGACAACAGCGTTCACCTGTGAGATGTTCGCTAGGCGAAATCGTGAAACACACTGTTCCCTAATCAATCAACTCGCTCACAAACGAAGTGATTATTGGAAATCACCTTTTGACCATTCTCATGCTCAGTCCAGTTCAGTTCAAGATGGTACGCCCGCTCTCGGGAAATTCCATATGCGCTCCACCTCATCGCTCAGACGTTTCCCCAGCGTTGCCTTTGAACTAGTTCCACTGTGGGTCTGACTGACGATGGTCATTTCTCGTCCTTTCAAGAAAGATCGTCAAGCGTATCCGCTTTCTAGGCCTCTGTCCTCCACTCTGGCCATCGATGGTGTGGCTCTGTGCGTGCAGGTAGTATTTCATGACACTCTCGTTGGCTCTGTGCGTGCAGGTAGTATTTCATGACACTCTCATTGGCTCCGTGCGTGCAGGTAGTATTTCATGACACTCTCATTGGCTCCGTGCGTGCAGGTAGTATTTCATGACACTCTCGTTGGCTCCGTGCGTGCAGGTAGTATTTCATGACACTCTCGTTGGCTCCGTGCGTGCAGGTAGTATTTCATGACACTCTCGTTGGCTCCGTGCGTGCAGGTAGTATTTCATGACACTCTCGTTGGCTCCGTGCGTGCAGGTAGTATTTCATGACACTCTCACTGGCTCCGTGCGTGCAGGTAGTATTTCATGACACTCTCGTTGGCTTGTGCGTGCAGGTAGTATTTCATGACACTCTCCTTTGGGTCTGTGCGTGCAGGTAGTATTTCATGACACTCTCGTTGGCTCTGTGCGTGCAGGTAGTATTTCATGAACTCTCTTGGCTCCGTGCGTGCAGGTAGTATTTCATGACACTCTCCTTTGGGTCCGTGCGTGCAGGTAGTATTTCATGACACTCTCCTTTGGGTCCGTGCGTGCAGGTAGTATTTCATGACACTCTCCTTTGGGTCTGTGCGTGCAGGTAGTATTTCATGACACTCTCGTTGGCTCTGTGCGTGCAGGTAGTATTTCATGACACTCTCGTTGGCTCTGTGCGTGCAGGTAGTATTTCATGACACTCTCGTTGGCTCTGTGCGTGCATAGCGTTTCAAGGCCCGGGGGAAATTTTTAAACCCGGGTTCCCATCCTTCCGGGGGGAACCCACAAGGGAACCCACTTGTTTTAATTTTGGGGCGGGGTTTTAACCGAACCCCCAGGGGTTTTCCCTTAGGGGGGCCTTTTTTAAACCCCCGGCCGGGGGAAACAACCCCCACCCAAGGAAACCGTATGTTTTTGGGGGGTGTTTGGGAACCCTTTTGTTTTAAACCCCCTGGCCCAAAAGGTTTTGGGTCACATTTTCTTTTTGGCCCCATTTTCAAAAATTTGGGTTTTTTTCTTTAGGTTTTAAAACCCCAATGGGTCGGGGTTTAATTTGTCCCCCTTTTAGAAAAGGATTTTTGGGGCCCCTTTTGGGCCCCTGTGTACTTTTAAATTTTCCCCAAAACCTCCCCCGGACATTTTTTTTGGAAATCCGGAAGGGAGGAAAGGGATTTTGGGACGGCCCCCTTTTTCCCCTTTTGCTTCCCCCTCCATTGTCCCCCCGAGAAGTTTTAGATCTTACAGACTGCACTTTTTCGTGGATGGTGGTCACACCTTGCAAAACAGTTAAGCCTCAACCTGACTGATCTTTGGTGACTGAGCCATCAGTTTACACTATGAGGTAAAGTAAGTAAACATGGTGCTTAACGTCCACAGAAGCCATAAGGCTTATTAGGGATGGGGAGAAGGGGGGGGGGGGGGGGGGAGGGAGGAGAGGGGAAGAGGGAGATATATACCTATCGCTGCACTGTCACCACCAGAATGATTCCTGCTTACGATGGGCAGCGATGAGAGCCATTTTAATGTTTCAGGAGGAAATGATGGACAAAGTCACAAGACAGTGTCCACAAACCACAACCTTTTTCAAGAGAAAGAAGAGCCGAAGCGGTATCGAACAGAAGTCCTTCCGCTTCCCAGCCTAACGCCTTACCGCTAGGACAAACCGGCTCACACTATGAGGTCCAGAGGTTGCTGCTTTTTAAGATGGAAAGCTTGACCCTAATTCCGCTTTGTCTGCTGGCCATTCCCGCAGAAATTCACTTGACACGTCACTCCATTTTTTTCCGGCAGGATTCTGTCATGCCGGAATCGGTTTGTCCACCATTCCCTTTCCTTGTTCGGTCAGCTGGTTTGCCTACAACATTGGTTCCTCTGTTTGACCCATCCAACACTTGCTCCGTCCCAGTCTGCCTTTTGGGACTTTGGCGGCTTCATAGAGCGGAGGGCTATGTAGTAATTAAGTAAACATGGTGCACATTGTCCACGGAAATCATACGGCTTATTAGAGACAGGGAGGGGGTGGGGGTGGTGGGGTGGGGGCAAGGGGGGGGGGGGGGTTGTATACCTATCGCTACACTGTCACCACCAGGATGGCTCCTGCATTAAGATGGGCAGCGATGAGATCCATTTTAATGTTTCATTAATTGTGAGAGACAAAGTCACAAGACAGTGTCCATAGACCACATAACTTTTAAAGGGAAAGGAGAGCCGAACGGCGTGTAGATTGTCTGCAACACTGAAGTATGGATTGTCTGCAGCACTGAAGTATGGATTGTCTGCAGCACTGAAGTATGGATTGTCTGCCGGACTGAAGTATGGATTATATGCAGCACTGAAGTATGGATTGTCTGCCGGACTGAAGTATGGATTGTCTGCCGGACTGAAGTATGGATTGTCTGCAGCACTGAAGTATGCGTTGACTTGCCTTTATTCTTTGTCCGTTTTGCACTGGTGGGAGATGCAGCATTAACCGCATGGTCTCAGAGGGTGTGCCTTCGATAGTTCCCAGTTATCATAAGAGAGAGAAGCTGCATTGCATTCTGGCCTATGTAATATCACAACTATAAACAGACCGATGGTAATGAACCAGAGACATCGCAAAGATTTACGCGATGTAATCTGAAGAATGGTTTTTGTTGAACGCATTATTCTCGGAAACACACCGTTACTCGATGAAGGGCGAATTTATGGAACTACCATGTCTGTGAACAGTCGGTACGCCCGTACATCTCTCAGTGTGTGAGTCATGGCTTGAGCGAATATTACTGGGTTTGGGGTGTATTTGTTTTGGTGGTAATTCGGCTGATGAGGATGCAGCCCACAAATAGGTCAGATGTGTAAAGTGTACAATGACACATCATATGCTGTAATGCATTCTGCTTGCCTATACAGAAGTTGACTCCCCCGGGAAAAGCCTGGAACCGTCCTCTGTGGCAACACCACAGGCCCTTTACAAACGCTACCCAAAAGCCAGAATCCGGATGTGAATTCCATCCAATCATGTCCAATGAAAAGCATTTCCATTTGGTCGTGCCCTTCATCAAACACACCGGAATCCAATCAGAGCGACAGTGGACACAGGCTCACTGGATCCGCGGACATCACAGGCCCGGGATCACAGTGACCCAGAGAAGGACAGGCTGACACAATCGACGGGAGAAAAGGGGGAACTTGAAAGGGGAAAAGGGGAGGGGGTGGGGATGGAGAGTGGTTGAAGCGCACGGCGGATAGTCTTCTCGGCTTGGTCCAGGTCAGAAAGGGAAAGCTGGTGAAGACAGCAGGGCAGACAAGGGTCCCGACATTGACCATTGTTCCGGGTCTGGTTCTGCTTCCTAGTCTTCCACGCCGCCTGAACAAACATGTCCACATTGGAAAATTATGCAATATTTTAGGCGAGCGGTCAAAACATGTGTTCCCCGCAGCTAGGCAAACACAGGACGGAAGGTGCGCAGATGTGGGTTGTTTGGCCAAAGCGCGGGTTCCTGTTTATTATTTCAGGGGCGGCCAGGAGGGGGGTGAGACCTTTGCGAGGCGGGGCCGGGTCCCTGTGGGCCGGGCCCCGAGCGGAGAGGCGGCCCATTGAGGTTCCCCTTTAATCCCGGGAAGATGGGCAGCGAGGCGGGCGGCAGGGGCAACAAAGGACCAGTAGCGCACCGCTGACCCCGCCAAGGCCGCGGGTTGAAACCCTCCACCTCCCGCACACTGCAGTGGTCACCGCGGAACACTGGACCGGTCAGCGTTGACGAGCTTCTGATGGACACAGGCCTGCAGTGCACTTAGCCCTCACCTTTTGTCCGCCAGGGGGCTGGGGGAACGGGCTGGGGAAGGGGGGGGGGGGGGGGGGGAGGGAGGAAAGAGGGGCGCAAAAAGAGGAAGAAAAGAGGTTATGGGGGGTGGGGGTGGAAGAGAGCAAGGAGAAGAAACACCACGAGATGAACCCCCTTCCTTCTTTTTCTGCCCGTCTGTCTCTCGCCACCCCCCTCTTTCTCTAAAAAAAATAAAAAAATCCGAGTCACCTCTGTTTCGCCTCAAAGAACAAACATAGTGTATTTGCTGACAAAGAAAAGTGACACCCCGGTTTTTGCACAGTCTTCACGCCGTCCTTCCTTGTTAAATTTTTAGAGAACTGCAGCCACCGGCGAGTTCCGGTGGTCTGTTTAAAAATAACGACACGTTCTGGTCCTGTACGAGTCGGTAGTGGACCATCGTTAGCGCGGAATGATGCGCGGCTTGCTTGTGTCCTAGCCAATCATGGGTCAAATCCAGACTCCAGCACTGTGCAGCTTTCATAATGGAATCATCCAGCTTCGTTTGACTGGATCCAGACACATAAAAGGTTAAAAATAACGCTGTTTATGAGGACAAAACGCAACATGCGAATTTGGATCTTGTTTGGATCTTGTCAAAACCCGGTACGGTTGATTTACCTGAGACGTTTCCTCAGTCTTCCTTCCCATTTGTTTTATATTTACTTTTTAATGAGACGGCCTTTAATGAGGAAGTAAAAAAAATCGTCAATATGCAAATATCTGTTGTAAATGGAACAAACTGACAAATACTGATTTAGTAACATACCGGAGAGAGGGATGGACGTGGAGAGAGAGAGAGAGAGAGAGAGAGAGAGAGAGAGAGAGAGAGAGAGAGAGAGAGAGAGAGAGAGAGAGAGAGAGAGAGGATAATTAAACAAATACAGATGCCTCCGAATTACTGAATTCTTTCTTCGTTCTATTTTCAGAACATGAATCTGAAGACGTAAAAATCACGTAGAGATAAAGCAAACCACCGAAGAGCAAAAGAAATGAATGAAACAGATCACACACGTTTTTCATAATTAATTACACTGTGTCGATCTATTCTGCTGTACTGCGTTTCATTTACCCGTCACGGTCTGACATTGCATTGTAGTATTATCGAGTTGTATGGCACAGAGGCGACAGACACTCACACCCTCACTCAAACCATTTCCCGTCCACTCATTGCTTTCGTGCGATGTTATCAAAAGGCCACAGGAGACTGATTGCATGGAAGCCTGGCAGACCAACCAATTAAGGAAAATGGCTTAATTGAAACCAAAGAACTTCTGGGGCTGGGATGACAGCATGATCGCGCATCAGCCCAAACTGGTATCGACAAGGACACAGAGGACACGGCCACAGACAATTTATTCGCAGACATAGAGTGTCCACTGCCGTTTAATGAAGCCCTTTGTGCTTCGGGACGAGGTGACCATGCCTTGAACTTGCTGTGCAAATAGTCTCAAGTGATAGGAAAGCAGGTCTCTGTACACAAGAGTTAGACCCTGTGATCCGAGCTGCACAGTCAATATTCTCAGTCCAGCTCCGTTTGGTGTTAGTCTCAAGCAATGTGGGCGAATCTCGGCGATTTTAGGTTGTTTTAGGTTTAGAGCTAAACTGAAAGGAAGGCTGGAAGTGTACATCTTGTGGGAGCTCTGTTGACAGTAGCAAAGCCCGAACAACACGCCCCGTAACAGCATCCCGCCATGGAAGCTGACCCTTCAAGGTAACGGTATGGTGGGTGGTTTAACTAAAGCACGCTGGAGAATCTTCTGCGTCTTTTCAGACCCCCCCCCCCCCCCCCCCCCCGCCTCCTCAGTCCTTGACCAGTCCCCTCCCCCAACCACCCCCACCACCCCTTGCCCCATCCCTAGTTATGAAGTTTGAACTTTATCTTCTCCGGAACAATATCCACACCGTCGTCCCGTGGGGCCCCCTCCATGCAGCCCCCTCCCTTGACCGACAGTCCTGCAGCCATCACTGAAGTGTGGTCAGAGTTCCTTCCTCGCCTCAGGGCCTCGGAGGAGCTGGTCAGGGACAGGGGAGATAATTGCCTCTTTCCAGGACAAGGCGGCGGCAGTGAAAACCGAGGAGCCCGGGGGAGCAACAGCGAGAATAAACGCTTTCACTTGTCCTGGACTTTCTACCCGACAAAAGACCTTTGGAGCCGTGGCGCGCGTGGAGATAGCGGTGAAAAGCTTCTCGACGTCGTCCAAGACGTCGCGGGGTGGGGAGTCCTTCTTCTCCTGACACGGTGTGGTGACAGTGGAAGGCCGGCCGGGCTGCCAGTCCCAAAGCCCGCCATTGTTTCGGGGTGGGAAGATGAAGAGGTATGACTGAAGACAAATTTCACGTTCGCTCGCCGCTCTAATCCCAAGATGAGCCTCCTGGGCTCGCCGGTCGACGAAATGATACACCTCCAAGCACCTCGGGTCGAGAGGCGGCAATTGACAAGTTGTTCAGGGTGGCGAGAGCGCGCTGCAGACTCGAAAGTGGGACGATACGAATCAGGCAATTCCCTTATCAATAGCTTTACTTCTTCTCGCCCATGAGGCTTTAGTTTCTCTCCTCGTTTTTACTCTGTCATCAAAGTCGGCTGTATAAGGCGGATCTCCACACGCATAGAGGTTTCCGATCGTAAACCTTTTTCGCTTGGCTTGTCGCCAAAGCGGTGTGGGAGCGTCATGATGGAGTTTGACAGGCGGAGAAATCGGCTGTGCGGGGAGCAGCAGCCATAAAGCGGCCGGTGAAACGCGGCACAGATGGCCAGGCGACAGCGCATCGGGAGGGAGCGACTGCGACTCTTTGATTGGGGCCCAGTCCCCCACATTCCTTTCTGGACGTTTTGGAGCAGATGGTCCTGATGGTGAGGGGAAAAAGTCCCTCTGACCTTTAAAATGTCTTAGTTTGACTGACACTCCTTCCGGGCTTTTTTGTTCTTCTGTTTTTGAAATTGGTACAGACAGTGAGATTCAGAACGTAGACAGCAGATAATCAGTGAGTGAGACTGATCGACAGACCACTCATAGAGACCGTATAACACGACCATATACAACCATAATAAACACACAGAATTCCGCCCGCATGAGTTGCGCGCGCGCGCGCGCGCGCGAGAGAGAGAGAGAGAGAGAGAGAGAGAGAGAGAGAGAGAGAGAGAGAGAGAGAGAGAGAGAGAGAGAGAAGGGGGGGGGGGGGTGAATTAGAACTTATTTTATAAGGACTGTAGCTTAGGTTCAGTGTAACCTTTCTAACAAATAGTCCTTGCTAATCTACTGATGAGCAAAAAACAACAAACTATTACAGGCATCATTTATGTACATATATGAAACATGAATAAATGAATGAAAAATTTATATACGAAGCATAGAAATTTCCACACAAAAACTGGCGTGTAGCCACAGCACCAGATACACACGGTGTATGCATGATTCAGTTACTACGTATAAGCATACAAAAAGCAGATAAGCCTTTAGAACATCTAGGATCAATTCAAATAAACTACTATTACTAATAATGGAGCAGAAAAGAGAGAGAGAGAGAGAGAGAGAGAGAGAGAGAGAGAGAGAGAGAGAGAGAGAGAGAGAGAGAGAGAGAGAGAGAGAGAGAGAGAGAGAGAGAGTATTCCATCAAGAGCTAGGAAATACCGTTTCAATGAGTGTACATACATGTACACAATATAAAAGAATCTTTACATGTATGTTGCAAAAGTAATGAGTTCCTGCCTCGAGTGGAATTTCAGTCCACTAAGGCAGTCTTTAGAAATCTGAGACGCTGTGTGGTTTGCTATCAACTTCGCGCTTGTCTGCATTGGTCTTTGTTTCGCCTGACCAGGGAACCATCCCAGTATAAAAGTCCATTTAGTCAAAGGTTCCATTTCAATTTGTCACGATTAGTACTGTTTATATGGTGTGACACCCAAGGCCAAGGGAGACTAATCCGGTCTAACACGGTTATCGGTCTTGACAGGACCATGTCCAGAGAGAGAGAGAGAGGAGAGCGATTCATTACGGCCACTGGACACTCAGTAAATTATCACCGTAAAATGCCGCTTGGTCAAGGGTGAGTCATTGCCATTGATTTCCAGCGAGAGTCAGGCACTTCTGGGCGTGTTTGACCCAAACCGGCCAGGGCAAGCTTTGTTCTAAATATAGACTACACCTTATAAAATTAGTGGCTTGTGATTCTCTTTCCACACTTCCTCTGCCTGTCTTTCCTTTCCGTCTTTCTCCTTTTCCTTCCCTCTTTCTCTCTCTCTCTCTCTCCTGCCTGTCTTCATGGTCCTCGCTGGTTGGTTTAAACAAAATTTAATTCATACATAACAATACTTTAACAACATAACAGTTGGACCGTGCAACAAGCAAAGATACTCGCTGGTTCAGTTTCTTTTCGTGCTGAAGTAACCTTGCTCGGTTGACAGGACGTTCAAATCCGATTACTGCTTAACTCGTTACTTTATTCTTTCTTATTTCTTTTCACCAGTCACACAGTCTCCTGTGACTCTTTTCATAACCTCGCGAAAGAAGTGAATCGACAGGAAGTGGTTTGAGTGAGGGGTGTTAGGGTCTGTCGTCTCCGCTGCACCACCATTCGCCTACACTCATGTCACTTAAGCTCATTTCGCCAACACTCATGTCACCTAAACTCACTTCGCCAACACTCATGTCACCTAAGCTCACTTCGCCAATAAACACTCATTTCACCTAAGCTCACTTCGCCAATAAACACTCATTTCACCTAAGCTCACTTCGCCAACACTCATGCCACCTAAGCTCACTTCGCCAACACTCATGCCACCTAAGCTCACTTCGCCAACACTCATGCCACCTAAGCTCACTTTGCCACCACCCATGCCACGTAAACTCACTTCGCCAACTCTCATGCCACGTAAACTCACTTCGCCAACTCTCATGCCACGTAAACTCACTTCGCCAACACTCATGCCACGTAAACTCACTTCGCCAACATTCATGCCACCTAAGCTCACTTCGCCAACACTCATGTCACCAAAATCACTTCGCCAACACTCATGTCACCTAAACTCACTTCGCCAACACTCATGCCACCTAAACTCACTTCGCCAACACTCATGTCACCTAAACTCACTTCGCCAACACTCATGCCACCTAAACTCACTTCTCCAACACTCATGCCACCTAAACTCACTTCGCCAACACTCAGGTCACCTAAGCTCACTTCGCCTACACCAGGTTTGACTACACTCGTTTCGCCTACACTTGAAACAAATTTGCTCGTTTCGCCTACACTCGCGATAATGATAAAATAAGTGGATTTTGACGAGATTATTGCAGCAAACCTAAAAACAACGATTTTTCTCTTTTCTATAGATCATAGTTTTTAGTAGATAAAAGTTTTTACACAACACTGCACACAAATGCAAAATCTCACAGAAAATGCTTCGTTTCGGTGTAATCTATTTCGAAGTCTGCCTTCATCTGTTTCCAAGCTGGACTTTGAGAATATGACATTTGTTTGGCAACTTTCCTGGGATTCATTTGTGTTTTCATATGCGCATGCAAGAAGAAGTCAAAATCTGACAAAACCGCCTGCTCCAGACACAACAGAAAGTCACTCCAACTGAATGACTTACTTGCAAGCACCCAGGAGCTCCATCAGGGTTTTCTCTCCAGTACGGACTTGGTGTTTTCCGGCCGTTCATTACTTCATCATATAGCCTTTCGTGGTACGACGGGACGTATGGATCTGGCTGTCGCTGCCCGAAAGTTTATAACCTTGCTGTATGTTACTACTGAGCTTTAGTCAAGAAAGCAAAGATTCATTT
This sequence comes from Alviniconcha marisindica, assembly GCA_018857735.1. Lineage (NCBI taxonomy): Eukaryota > Metazoa > Mollusca > Gastropoda > Provannidae > Alviniconcha > Alviniconcha marisindica. The sequence goes on from JABMCL010000813.1 coordinate 1,278,891, forward strand.
CGAGGATGTACCTCTGGTGGAGTTATGTACCTTTCTTTACTCGCATGCCAGGTGAGAGGTACCGTAGGCGACTCAGGTCTTTGTTGATGTGTTTGTGTGACGTCTTTCGAGCGCTAATTAAGTTGACTCCCTTGTGTGTGGATTCAAAGATTCATTATTACGATTTGCTGCACGGAACTTACCGCAACTAAACAAAAATGCACTTTGTTCAGATTCACAAATTGGTGTGCGGGAGTTTTTGATTCAGGGATTTGTGCGTGAGTATCTTTGACCTTTGTGAGCCTCTTTGACCCTTTGTACTGACTGTTGAAGTACACCGTAGACGAAACGCGGGGTCAGATCATTGGCGAGACGTGTATATGAAGAGGAAGGACAGCGTGGAGGGTGGACGTAAAGCCCAAAGAGTAGGCAAATCATGCGGCATCTGTTGCCTCTGTAGGCTGCAGTGCAACCAGATAATAAGTTCAAAGCAATGCCACACAGCGGGGGATCAATGCAATACAAAACAGTGGGCCTATTTTGGTCTCAGTTTTGCCCTCCCCCCAACCTCCCTTGTTCAGTCTTCTGCTTTATGCCTTTTTTTCTTGGTCTGCCTTCCTCGGCCCTTTGGCTCGCTCCACTGAACTCTCCTCTTCTTCAACGTAGAACTGAACTGAACTTACTCAGGTCAGGTCGGGTCGGGTCGGGTCAGGTCAGGTCACGGGGAGTATGACGTCTGCGCTGATGACGATGGTCAAGACGTATACATCAGGGGAAATGCTGGAGACAGACAGAGGTGACTTTTAAAGGCAGGCCACCGTGTGCGCGGACGGAGCCCGATTTTTATTGCGACGACCGACCAGCCACACTGACCACACTGACCACAACTCCCATTCCACTTGCCGGACACCGTCCACAGCTTGGGCGTGGACATTCCGTTAGCTCCATGTCCAGTGTCCAGGCCAGCACTCTGTGCTGGCTGTCGAGGGGAGTGGACAAAGGCGCTGGCACCGTGGACAGGGGTGGGTGGAGGTGGTGGAGGGGGGGGGGGGGGGGGGGACAAGATAATGGTGCCATCGTGTTTACCGAGACTAAAAGCAGCCAGCTCTGGCGGCCGGCCCGCCGTTCTCTGGAATAACAGGGTCACGTGGTTAAACGGAGGCAGTTAGGTGTGACTTGACACACGTGCGCGTGAAAATGACGACAGCGATCGCGGCTAATTTTTGATTCGGGAAATTGGGGGGCGGGGGGGGGGGAGGGGGGGGGGGGGAGGGGTGGGGGGGGGTCTGCCACTCTGAAGGGCGTTCAGGCCATTTATTGTGCGATAATACTTGGTTTTTGTGTGTGCTCACTGACTGACTCCCATTGGCTGATTGACTTTATTGATTTTATACACTAGATTTGTACCCACCCTCCGCTTTCCCTACGCTGTCAAGAACATGGTATGCAGCTATGAGTACACCTGTGCCAGTTATTTCCACCCTCTCTCTCCAAACTGATATTTTACTCTTAATAATGATTTGTGTTGGGTTTGTGTGCACGCGCGCGCGCGCGCGGGTCGATTTGGTGGTGTGTGTGTGTGTGTGTGTGTGTGTGTGTGTGTGTGTGTGTGTGTGCGTGCGGCGCGCGGGCGCGTGTGTGTGTGTGGTGTGTGTGTGTTGTGTGTGTGTGTGTGTGTGTGTGTGTGTGTGTGTGTGGTGTGTTGTGTGTAAATGTATATTTCCTTATACAATAAACGAACCACAGTGAAAGCAAACTTTCCGTAAACATCCAAAACCGGTTTGCATTTGTATTTTGTGATGCGATTGTGGCGAACTCAGTAATTCCAGGGCACTACACATACCTAATGTGTTGACGTCATCCAGCAGAACATGGCGGACTGTTTCTACGATCTGGTGATGCGTCACGTACAAGGAACCGAACTGAAGACGCATGTTGGCCCCGAAACGTAGAAAATGTTTAAGAATTGTGATCTGCATGCTCCGTTTAGTTACTCTATCAATATTTACACAAAAGAAGAATTCTTTTTGCTTTTATTCAGACTTTCTCGGTGCCGAGCCATGTTAGCTCGCTCTTTGCCAACGGAGATCAGAAAAGGTTGGCTCGTGACGTTTTTAATATTTTTACCACACATGTCGACCTTAATGTATGACGTCACTGATAGACTGTTGAGCACAAAATGGCAGCACTCATGGTAGTGTTTTCACGAATTTCAAATGCCGATTTTTTGACAAACAGGACAAGACATTGTTGTGTCTGTTTGATTTATTCAATTCCGGTCCATGTTTCCCATGGTGCGGCTTCTTTGTTTCCATTCTTTTTTAACGTATGTTTGGGGCCGTTACTGACTTTATCTTTGATTTCCTGCACTCACACTACAACACACTCATTCACCCACCCACCCACCCACCCCCCACACACACACAAACACACACACACACACACACACACACACACACACACACACACACACACACACACCACACACACACACCACACACACACACACACACACACACACACACACACACACACACAGACACACAGCACACACACACACACACACACACACACACACACACAACACACACAATTACACACACAACACACACACACACACACACAAACAAACCAAACACCACACCATCCCCAACAAACAACACACACACAACAACACAAATCCCCACCCCCCCCACCACCACAAGACAAAACAGACAACACACAATCCCCACCCACACCCACACCCACCACACCCCCAAAACAAAAACAACAAACAACACACACCACCACACACACCACCCCAAAAACAAGAAACCAATGACTTTCCGCCCACCCCCAAATTCTCCCTCCCCGAAAACAACAAACAAACAAAAACAAGTATGTCCAAACTTGCACACAGAAGAACAAAACCAAGCGGACTCATCCAATATGATGCCAGGAAGTCGGTCACGCACAGATCAATACACAAACCATAGAGCCAGCATCAGCAACACCAAACTGTAGGAAAATCACTCTAATCCCTCTCTCGGGGCAGGAAATTAATTAATCCTAAAAACATGAGTTTCACGGAACGTAGCTCGAAAAGCGATCACTGAAATTTTGATAGAAGGGCAGGCCTAACGCAATGGCGATGGCCCGCATCAGCAACACCAGCTTAGGATTCACTCTAATCCCTCGACTCGAGAGCAGGTTTTTCCTTTTTAGGCCGGGCCATGTCGCGATTTTTCCTGGCCTAACTTTGCGCCCGGAACCCCGTTCTTGGTCCAGCTGTCTTCTCTGTAACCAAAACCAGGCCCCCATGTGGTTTGGTTTTTAACTTTGCCCCCCGAACCCTCTCCGATCCAACTCCTTTTCTGTAACCAAAACCAGCGTACTGGTTTGGTTTTTAACATTGCCCCCGGAACCCTCTCCAGTCCAGCTCCTTTTCTGTAACCAAAACCAGCGTACTGGTTTGGTTTTTAACATTGCCCCCGGAACCCTCTCCAGTCCAGCTCCTTTTCTGTAACCAAAACCAGCGTACTGGTTTGGTTTTTAACATTTTCCCCCCGGGAAACCCCCTCCGAGTCCAGCTCCTTTTCTGTAACCAAAACCAGCGTACTGGTTTGGTTTTTAACTTTGCCCCCCGGGAAACCCCCTCCAGTCCAGCTCCTTTTCTGTAACCAAAACCAGCGTACTGGTTTGGTTTTTAACTTTGCCCCCCGAACCCTCTCCGATCCAGCTCCTTTTCTGTAACCAAAACCAGCGTACTGGTTTGGTTTTTAACTTTGCCCCCCGAACCCTCTCCGATCCAACTCCTTTTCTGTAACCAAAACCAGCGTACTGGTTTGGTTTTTAACTTTGCCCCCCGGGAAACCCCCTCCGATCCAGCTCCTTTTCTGTAACCAAAACCAGCGTACTGGTTTGGTTTTTAACTTTGCCCCCCGAACCCTCTCCAGTCCAGCTCCTTTTCTGTAACCAAAACCAGCGTACTGGTTTGGTTTTTAACTTTGCCCCCCGAACCCTCTCCAGTCCAACTCCTTTTCTGTAACCAAAACCAGCGTACTGGTTTGGTTTTTAACTTTGCCCCCCGAACCCTCTCCGAGTCCAGCTCCTTTTCTGTAACCAAAACCAGCGTACTGGTTTGGTTTTTAACTTTGCCCCCCGAACCCTCTCCATCCAACTCCTTTTCTGTAACCCAAACCAGCGTACTGGTTTGGTTTTTAACTTTGCCCCCCGAACCCTCTCCAGTCCAACTCCTTTTCTGTAACCCAAACCAGCGTACTGGTTTGGTTTTTAACTTTGCCCCCCGAACCCTCTCCAGTCCAGCTCCTTTTCTGCTAACCCAAACCAGCGTACTGGTTTGGCAGAATCAACACATACAAAAGGTTAAAAAGAACGCCGATTTTAAACGCATAGCAAGCGTTAATTTTCCACTGAAAAAAACATCCATCAGGCAACAGTCAGACAGCTAATACACTAACAAACGATGATATGGATGAATTTTGTTTGGCAGAAATTAGAATCGGCCCAGATTTCGTCGTGTGTGCGTGTACATACTTTGCTGCGAGAGATGAGATGTGTAAAAATATCTGTTCTCCAGTGCGGTCTTCACAATGCTTGGAGCGCCTGCTCGTCTTGCTGATCAAGGCTGTAGTCCGGCTCAGGAGCGTGACTTGATTTCATTAACTGACAAACTCCTTCATTTTCTCTGCAGGTCGACCTGGCCACTATAGCGGTGCCGACATTTTGCACTTTTTCACGTGTACTCTTTAGTCTCGGTGACTAAGTCCCACAGGCGAGATTTTGGGCGAGAGTCGTTAGCCTGGTTGACCGAGAATACTAACCTCTCGTCATCCTTTGGACATCGCTCTCAGTTTTTGCTGTGCTGTTTCTTGTGCGGAATCCTCTGTCTCGTGAATTTAGATACACACCGTCAACCACACATTTATATTTAAAACCTACTGCTGCTAGCAAATTCTCTCTCCCCCATCCCCTAACTTGTTCTATGATTATTTCATTTGACTGATGTGGTGCGTGTGCGTGTGTTCGTGTGTGTGTGTGTTGTGGTGTGTTTTTGTGGGTAGTGAGCGCGCGCGCGCCGGAGTGAGAGAGAGTATGTTTGTGTAATGTAGGTCTTATTGTTTGGCTTCTTGTGGTTTGAATTACTTGCAGTCGTTGTTATTGTAGTTTTCTGATTGAGGCGTCTCAACGCGAGTGTATTTTATATTCGAATTGTACACAGCATGCCGATCTCTATTTTAATATTACATGTTCGCGCGGCTTTAGAAAAAATACAAAATCGACTGATTTTTTTGCAAAGTTCAAGGATTTTGGCGTGGTGGCTTGTTGTTGCTTGTTGCAAAGTTCAAGGATTTTGGTGTGGTGGCTTGTTGTTGCTTGTTGCAAAGTTCAAGGATTTTGGCGTGCTGTCTTGTTGTTGCTTGTTGCAAAGTTCAAGGATTTTGGCGTGCTGTCTTGTTGTTGCTTGTTGCAAAGTTCAAGGATTTTGGCGTGGTGGCTTGTTGTTGCTTGTTGTTGCTTGTTGCAAATTTCAAGGATTTTGGCGTGGTGGCTTGTTGCTCCAGACGTGCAGACTACAGACTCTTACTGCCACGCCTATTTGAGGGTACTGCACATTGCCACGCCTATTTGAGGGTACTGCACATTGCCACGCCTATTTGAGGGTACTGCACATTGCCACGCCTATTTGAGGTACTGCACATTGCCACGCCTATTTGAGGGTACTGCACATTGCCACGCCTATTTGAGGGTACTGCACATTGCCACGCCTATTTGAGGGTACTGCACACTGCCACGCCTATTTGAGGGTACTGCACACTGCCACGCCTATTTGAGGGTACTGCACACTGCCACGCCTATTTGAGGGTACTGCACATTGCCATGCCTATTTGAGGTTACTGCACACTGCCATGCCTGTTTGATGGTACTGCACACTGCCACGCCTATTTGAGGGTACTGCACACTGCCACGCCTATTTGAGGGTACTGCACACTGCCACGCCTATTTGAGGGTACTGCACACTGCCACGCCTATTTGAGGGTACTGCACACCGTACTCGCCGCGGACTCCAAGCTGATAAGTAATCAATAAAGTAATCAATACTCGACTACAGCACAGTCTCACTCGCTCTCATCTCTGAAAAGCGCTTAGGCTTAAGACTGAGTGATGCGCATTGAGCAGGAATGATGGGATTGACTGAGTGATGCGCATTGAGCAGGAATGATGGGATTGACTGAAAACCCCGCTAGCCACTGACTCCCCCCACCCCCACACCCCTCTAACACCCCCCCCCTCCTTCTGCACTGACTGATGGCAGGAAGATGGCGACGAAGGAAGAGCAGATCGATACAGGTCGTGATGCCAGCAGGACCGACCTCTCTCTGGCCGCCGGGCTTGCCTGCTGCCGTCTGTCCTCATCTCTGGGTCACGCTGACCTTCTCGGAGCGCGTGCAGCCCTGCTGACCACGCAGCCGCCGCCCAGAGGTGACCAGTGGCGGTGGTGGTCATCCTTCCCTGGGCAGAGGTGCTGGGTCAGCTTCTTCGTCAACAGGGGCAGGCACGCACTGGTGTTTGCTGGACATACAGACCTCGCCTTGGCCTCACCCGATCCGGAGGGTCTCCAGACTGTTTGGACTGCAAACACGACTGCTGCCACGCCGGTGGGGCTCCACCTCCCCTCCCCCGACACCTTCCTTTACACCCTCTTCCACCCCACCCACCCCCACCTCCCACCCACTACCACCCTCTCCACCCCTAGTGATTCCACTCACTGTCTGCCCACGCTGCCCGCTAACTGCCGGTCAAGCGGGAGGGAGGGGAGGGGTCGGTTCCAGCCACAAATACCGCCACTGGACACCATATCGTTTCGACCAGTCGGGAAAAAAGTCCAAGGACGAGAGAAAGGAGTAGGAAAACAAGGGCCGTGCAAATAGAGGCGAACAGGCTAGGAGAAATAAATGAAGAGGGTCTGGTGAAATATTGACCTTCGGGGTGTAGTAAAGCATTCTCAGCCCGGGGAAGCCAGAAGAGAAGAACAGTCGTGGACGGCGGCGGCGGCGGTGGTGGTGGTGGTGGTGGTGAGAGAAGGTGTGGGGGTGGGGGAGGGGGTGGTGGTATAGGAGACGAAGACTCGGAGGAAAGAAGGGAGGGAAAATACCGAGGATGAGTTAATATGGCTAAAAGAAGTGTGTGTGTGTATGTTGGGGGGGGGGGGGGGGGGGTGAGAGAGGGCAGACATAAATAAATGGTAGTCTAGGGTGTGCCCAAAAGGCTGACCGTTCTGATGAAATTTGTGGTGATGCTTTTCCCAGTCTAACTGAGCGTGTCACTTACTCACCGACTGACTTCAGGAAGACAGGAATAATTTGTGGTGATTTTTTCTCCAGTCTAATTGAGCGTGAGACGGACTCACCGACTGACTTCAGGAAGACAGGAATAATTTGTGGTGATTTTTTCTCCAGTCTAATTGAGCATGAGACGGACTCACCGCCTGACTTTAGGAAGACGGAATAATTGGGTTTATTATCCAGCTAACTTACCCAACGAAAACAAGACTAAAACTGACTTAGATGATAGAATGAATGAGTTTGTGGTAAAATTTTCTCCATCTAACTGAACGAATACAAAACTGACCGACGGGACTTCGGAAAAGAAGGAAATAAAGGGGCTCCAGTCTAATTGAACACGAGACGGACTCACCGACTGACTTCAGAAAACAGACCGGAATGATTTGTGGTGATTTTTTCTCCAGTCTAACTGAGCGTGAGACGGACTCACCGCCTGACTTTAGGAAGACGGACAGAAATGGGTTTATTAACCAGCTAAGCAAGTTAGCCAACGTAGAACAAGAAAGAATCATAATATAGATGATGAATGAATGAGTTAATGAATGGATAGAATGTCAAACAAATGAACGAATACTGAATACTGATTCAAAGACAGGATGGCTGTCGGAAAGAAGGACAAAGCAAGCGCCAACGTCCACGAAAACAAACAACCCACCTAATGATTAAACTAACAAAAGGCACAATATGTGACAACACAGAGGTGATGATGACGGCAGTGCCATGCAAGGTAAGGGAAATACAGCCTCTGTACACAGTTTGTACCACGCACATATACACATGGACCTGTATATGTATATATAGGTCCATGCATGTACATCTACCATTGGCAGCCCGATTCGCCTTGTCCCAGTTCGCCTTTTTCTCATGTTGCCTTGCATAAATGAAAGACTGCTTCATTCCCAGGTCGCCTTAAATGATCAAACATCGTGTGTGTGTGTGTGTGTGTGTGTGTGTGTGTGTGTGTGTGTGTGTGTGTGTGTGTGTGTGTGTGTGTGTGTGTGTGTGTGTGTGTGTGTGTGTGTGTGTGTGTGCTCGCGCGCGCTGCATTATTGTCTAGCGTTACTATTGTTTTACTGAGCTACTGTACACACCAGAGAAAGCGGGACAGTACAGAGAGATGATAAAATACACTGACTGTTTGTGTTGTTTTGTGTAAAAAGTCACTGTACGTGTGTCACGGGTCCGCATGTCATGACACAGAGACGTGACACAGGTTGGAAAAGGCGGACACACACTGATGGGGAAATGAGTACTTTATTATCTCATCAGAGAAATTAAAACGTGG
>JABMCL010000813.1:1292500-1300000 GCA_018857735.1 Alviniconcha marisindica
CCACACCCCCACGTTAATACGAGGACATGGAGACGGGGGAGGAAATAACCTGGCTGAGGAATTTAAAGTCTTTTCACATAACTGATATTAGACTCTTCTTACAATTATTAAGCTAACAACATACGTCAGCAAGTTACACCCAAACAATAACAAATCTAAAACAAAATAAAAAACCACAACAACAACAACAACAAACAAACAAACAAACAAACAAACAAACAAACTACCTTATTTGCAGTCGCAAAAGCATACATACATTTCTATGTGTATACCGAATAGCACCAGATTCACGCTTTCACACTCCGAGCCCAAGCGGAGGTTTAACGGGTAACGGGTGGTGTTTCAGGGTGTCACGCTTACTCTGTTGTCTGTGGCTGGACTGACAAAGTCACGAGCAGAAAGCGCCATGTGTCCTGCTCCCAGCGCCCCTTAAAAACGTTTTTATTATTGCTGGTTCTGCTAGCAAGACAGGTGGCGCTTTGCATTGCCGCACACACCTTGTGTTCTCACTTCTCGGGGCCCCTGTTCTACGTACAAGGCGCCGCGACTCTTTGTGTTCGTAGTAGTCACTGTGTTTGTAGTGGTCACTGTGTTCGTAGTTGGTAGTAGTCACTGTGTTCGTAGTAGTCACCGTGTTCGTAGCAGTCACTGTGTTCGTAGTTGGTAGTAGTCACTGTGTTCGTAGTTGGTAGTAGTCACTGTGTTCATAGTAGTCACTGTGTGTTCGTAGTTGGTAGTAGTTACTGTGTTCGTAGTAGTCACTGTGTTCGTAGTCACTGTGTGTTCGTAGTTGGTAGTAGTTACTGTGTTCGTAGCAGTCACTGTGTTCATAATAGTCAGTGTCTGTATGTAGTGGTCAGTGTGTTCGTAGTTCGAAGTCGTCACAGTGGCATCGCTGGAGACTTTGTCAGTCCAATACCGAGCTTTTAAACAAATAGCTGTTCTCTTTGTACAAGCAGATATCTGTTCTCTTTCTCGGTATTCTGAACGATTCCGACCGTTCTGCCTCACTCTAAACGATGTCAGTTCCCCATGCTCTGAACGACTTCCCAACCGCACCTTCCGCCTGCTTTCCTCGTTTGTTTTATGTAGAAGTTCAAGTTCAGTGTAGCTTTACGTCCACAGAAGCCATAAGGAATATTAGGGACGGGGAGCCCAGGACGGCCACCTAGACTTTCACACAGCTCCTGAGCTCTGAGATAGTTCAGTATAGCTTTACGTCCACAGAAGCCATAAGGACTATTAGGGACGGAGCCAGGACGGCCACAGATTACGCTGACTCGGATAGTTCAGTATAGCTTTACGTCCACAGAGGCCATAAGGACTATTAGGGACGGGGAGCCCAGGACGGTCACCTCGACTTTCACACAGCTCCGGAGCTCTGAGTTATGTGGAGGGATGCGTACCGTCTGCTGAAGGCCCACCGCGTGCCGGACAGATACCCGTCCGGTCGGCCAGTGCTGACCACACACGCCACGCGCGACTGGCCGAGCGGCTTGGGAAGTCCCCCCTGCAGTGGCGGGGTGGACAATGGGTTCGGAGTGGTCAAGCCTTCGTCCTCAGCGATTTACTCCGACGTTTATGCTCCATAAAAGTATCAGCCACTGGACAGAAGCAATTTGCTTAATGGGCAGGAACGCAAAGGTTAATTAGAGCCTTAAAGAAGAGCAGGAATGGGATGGGGGGGGTGGGGGGGGGGGGGGGGGGGGGGGGGTTGTTCTGAAGGCGGAGGCATACGTCCTTCTTTGCTGCCGGTCAGTCCAGCCTGAGGCATCAGCCGGACAAGGCCGAAACGACGCCGTAGATCTGGCTGAGCACGCCGTCGCGCCGACCGTCAGATGGCACTCGCCAGCCAGTTCCAGGAGCAGCGCGGATTACTCACCACCATGTTTCGCTATTTCCCTTCGTGTCCTTCCATTTCCATCCCTCTCAGGCTCTGGAAGCGCGTGCCATTAAACCGTGAGTTACGAGACCGGCGTGCTGCCGGGGGATGGATGGCAGTGACTCAGTGAAGGAGCCACACCGCCATTTCCATACAGAGCTAGGTCTGGAGGAGGAAGGATGCCGGAAAGCGAGGCTGGGAGTCTCCAACAACCGGAGGAAGGATGCCGGAAAGCGAGGCTTGGAGTCTCCAACAACCGGAGGAAGGATGCCGGAAAGCGAGGCTTGGAGACTCCAACAGCCGGAGGAAGGGTGCCGGAAAGCGAGGCTGGGAGTCTCCAACAACCGGAGGAAGGATGCCGGAAAGCGAGGCTGGGAGTCTCCAACAACCGGAGGAAGGATGCCGGAAAGCGAGGCTTGGAGACTCCAACAGCCGGAGGAAGGGTGCCGGAAAGCGAGGCTGGGAGTCTCCAACAACCGGAGGAAGGGTGCCGGAAAGCGCAAAAAACAAGTTACTTACCGACTGCCCTGGACATACCGGAGTGAAGGGAAATGACCAAGCAGACAGACTGGTGGGAAAAAGCAACCATCACAAGGGGTTTGCGTCTGGGAATATTGAAATGTTGAGGAGCTTGAGACACTACTTGCTTGCACAAAGCCAAGAACATCACATCCAGCATCGATCGCCTTGATCCTCTTTGAAAGGACGAGAGAGGGCCATCGTCAGTCAGACGAACACTGGAACTGCTTCAAAGGCAACATTGAGGAAACTTCCAAGAGACAGGGTGGAGCGCATATGGGTCTTTTCTGAGCTCATAGCTATCATCTTGAACTGAGCTAAACTGAAATGAACCACCCTGCCATTCTCGTGGCAAACATTTGATGTCAGTTTTATAAAGAGACCCACCCAGGCTGCTCAGTATTTGGTCTTTAAAAAGAATAACCGTCTTGTAACACAGGATCTAATGTAAAGAGAGAGAGAGAGAGAGAGAGAGAGAGAGAGAGAGAGAGAGAGAGAGAGAGAGAGAGAGAGAGAGAGAGAGAGAGAGAACGTCTGGCAACAAATTTGCGAAACTCGAAGGCAGAGGACGTGGGTCATGAACCAAATTTGCTTCTCCTTCTGCCCGTGTCTCTTTGAGATTCCATGCCATTTAGGAATAACATTGGCCTTGTTAAGGAATAAGAATAACCTGTCATGACTGACAAAAGCCAAAAAGTGTTTATGCCGACAAAATAATTAATTGACGTCTCTCTGACTGACACACGAGTCTTCATCAGTCAGCGCCTACGCACGAACACACCTCCTTAGACAAGCCCGCGGGCTGTCCAAGCACCATCGTAATGCAAACAAAGCACGTGCCCCGTGCTGTTTTCGAAGTGAGCCGGTTTTGCCTAGCGGCAAGGCGTAAGCAGAGGGACCTCGGTTCGAATCTGCTTCGGCTCTCCTTTCTCTTCAAAAGTTGTGGTCTGTGGACACTGTCTTGTGACTTTGTCCCGCACAATAATTTATGAAACATTAAAATGGCTCTCATCGCTGATGATGCAGGAGTCATTCTGGTGGTGACAGTGTAGCGATAAGTATATAATCTCCCTATCCCCTCATCTCCATAACCCCTCCCCCCTTCTCCCCGTCCCTAATAAGCCTTGTGGATTCTGTGGACGTTAAGCACCATGTTTACTTACTGACTGTTTTGGGAAACACTGTTCAAGCGTGTTGGTCTGTGCAGTTCGAAGCGCAAGTTCGAACCCACGTCGTGTAGTTTACTCGCTTGACTCGAAGTGGGCGGAGCTGTCTGGCAAAGAGCGAGAGGTCAGTTTACTTTCCATTCACCAGACCATTGATTGCTCAGCCGTCTTTGAGTGGAGGAAGCCAGCCATAAAACTGAAATTGATCCCATCAACCTCCCTGGGATGGGAACCCCAAACCCTACGTCCCCCACCCCCTCAAAGAAAAACAGCCCGAAAAGTCACCTGGCGTTGAATTTCTCTCTTCCGGCCCCGGAGCAAGGGCGTGACAGGAGGCACAGTGACTCTTCCGCCTGATGGCTCTCGGCAAATAAACAACCCCCTCCCTGACAACCGGCCCATCAGTCGCCCGTTGCCTGGCCCGCTGAGGCCACCGCCGCCCTCTCCCTTCCCCAGCAGGGGCGTTGTTCCTTGTCCGCAGGACGCCGCGTCGTTCCGTCGTTGGTCCGCGAGAGGTCCTTCTCGAAGGAGAGCGCAGTGAAGCGTGCACATCGTCCACGGCTGAATGGACGCGAAGAGTCGGGCCCTCTGGGTCGCTCTTGTCACTGGGAGGGAGCGACTGGCCCCGATCAGAGGCTAGTGACGTTGTCATTACTGGCATCGTTTTGAAATTGGCCTTCATCCTCATGATCCTCAGCAGCTGATCTTATCTGAGTCTTCTCAGCCTCCTCTTCACGCCTTGCCTTGCGCTGTATTTTGACAACACATTGACACCAGCAAGAACACCAAGTCTACACGAACATGTTATAATGCGCTGCATATATAGTCATGTGGTGACGAGCTTCACACGCAATCCGCTCACCCCATGGAATGAATGCATCTACCGGTTGAACCCCAAATTGCCCAGCCCAGTTAGGGCAGGAGCTCACTGCAGAATGCATAACATCAGAGGCAGATTATTGGTGCTGTGCAGCAAGTACCAGTCGCGTGACCAGAGGCTGAGTGGCGAGTGGGGCTGATGAGCTGCTTCTCAGTTGCGTGTGAAGAAAAACTACTGCACTGTGTTGCAAATGAGCCAGTGGAAAGTTTGCTTCAGCCAGCAGTCGGACTAACAGGGGAACGGTTTCAAAGGCAACATTGAGCAAACGTCTGAGAGACGGGTAGGAGCGTATACGGGCTTTCCTGGGCGCGGAGATACCACTTTGAACTGAACTTCAATCCGACGGTAATATTAGTAAACAGCTGACTGAAGCTGAGTGAGGGAGATGGGAAGAGCCACTGCGGTACACCCGTATCAGTTTCAGGATATTGACAGCTGTACAAACAAAAGCCTACGTAATTGTCTGTTTACACAACAACAATAAACGTTTTCTTCATATCGTTAGTAAAAAATATTATTTTCTGTGTTCGAACCGTCTTGGGAAGTTGACTCATGTAGAGAGATTCCTTCCTGTCCAGACGAATCAATTCAGCCAGCTGACCTACCGTATCGCCTTCCTGGCTAATTCAACTAAAATGTTTTTTCAACCCTCTTTCAGCATTACATCACACATGACATGAACGGCGAGTGAGACTAATGCCTGTGATTGATAAATTGTGTTTGGCTCTGATAAGACCCTAGAGGTTGATTGGACGTTGCATATCAATCAATCTGTTGGCTTCGGGCATAATAATAACCACAGAATAACGTACACAACCACGTCTCCTCGCCACAGAACGTCAGTCACTATTGTCTTCGTGCAGCACAGAGGGCCCAAGGCTGTCAATCACCCGAACATTTCAGCCAATCAGAGTGGTTGTTTGCTGATGAACCGAACAGTTACAATATACAGCTGTCGGTTTCCCCCCTTCTTTTTTCTTTTATACATCTTCCTTTGCTTGCTGTCAACAGACATAGAAGCTAGCAGACAGACAGACAGGCAGGGACACTGTGAAAATAGAAAGAAAGGCAGATACAGAGACTCGAAAACAGAGAGAGAGAGAGAGAGAGAGAGAGAGAGAACTCGAACTCCGACGAATTCGAAAACTTTAATACTCATTTGGACCTATTTAACAGTCTCTGTGAGAGAGAGAGAGAGAGAGAGAGAGAGAGAGAGAGAGAGAGAGAGAGAGAGAGAGAGAGAGAGAGAGAGAGAGACAGGCAAAGGCACAGAAAATAGACAGACACTGAGACCGGCAGGCAGAGAAAGAAAACACATGCATCACGTGCAGAAAAACAACCACAACGAAAAAACAGCCAGATAAGCAAAATGGGAAAAGGGCGGACGGAAGGTGGCAGACGGAGGTCTTTGACTGACCGCACATTCCAGGCTGCCATTCCCTGACCTTCAGGCTGCATCATGTGTGCAGTGGGCAGACAGACTGGGCAGCAAGGCGGTCAGACTTTATGACATTGTGGCGCAAATGGTCAGTCTGCTGATAGTAGCCTGCAACAGGCGGCAGGAAGGCTCACACCACAGGCGGCTAAAGGGGCAATTTTGTATTATGTATGTACGTACCTATGTATGTCTGTATGTCTGTATGTATGTATGTACCTATGTATGTCTGTCTGTCTGTCTGTCTGTCTGTCTGTATGTCTGTATGTCTGTATGTATGCATATTATAATGCAATGTTAATTCAGAGAATAAATTTCCTTGTGTGTGTACGTGTATGTGTGTGCGTGCATGCGTGCGTTCTATGTGTTTGTGTGTGTGTGGCGCGCGCGCGCGCGCGCGTCGTGTGTGTGTATGTGTGTGTGTGTGTGTTGTGTTGTGTGTGTGTGTGTGTGTGTGTGTGTGTGTGTGTGTGTGTGTGAGTTTTCTGTTGCATTGCGAAACATTTTTGAGCTGCACTAAACTGATTCCGTCACGGAGACTTCTAAACTGGCGCAAAACGTTGAATATTGGACGCATTGCTCCACAGTGCCTGGTGTGCGATTCCGACTAAACTGTGAGTTTTCCGGCACTGGCTTGCAGTAACATAAGAGGTTCAGGCACCAAGTGGGTAAGATTACTGACAGAAATTCGCACGGACGGCATTAACTTACTATCAGATTTTCCGTTGGTTGATGGAAGCTATTCAACGTCTGGAAACTCGATCGTGCGTCAGAAATAATTCTTACTGGATCATGCAGACAGATCAACCAATCAAAAAACACTGCTTATAATGACGACGCTTAGCGTCACTTCCGTTTGCTACACACGAGACTTGCACGCATGTGCAGGCGGCACAGTTGTTCAACCGATTAAAGCAGAACAGAACCAAAGATGTAAGTTGGCCCGAATACTTAGAAAACGTGATAAGCAATTTTTTTTTTTACTGCACCGGTTGTTTTAACAACATGTATCGAAAATACCTACTGCTTTGCTTCGTGTTTGACCTCAGAGCGTAGCTATACTGATTCAGTCTACAAATAAACGTGTTTGCTCGTGACGCATCTGATACTTAGGCTACATGTGCCGTCCTTGTTTATCATAATGACGTCACTGATACAGCCGGTTGGCCACATAATTACAGCACTCACGGTCGAGTTTTCGCTACTTTCAAAGACCGATTTGTAGCAAACAGGACTAAAATTGGAGTGAAAAACTGCTGTGTCTATTTTCGTTTACTCCGATTCGTATTAACCGACAAGGCCCTTGATGCTTCTTATGTTCGGTTGCCCCGCTTAAGTTAAAGCCAGTAACTGATTTGAGGTGCCTGCTCAGCGTGCGTCGAGCTCAGTGGCTGCAGCAGCGGTCAATGTCTTTAGCAGCAGTGGTCATTAATAACAGGCCTTGGAAACGGTACCCCCCCCCCAACTCCCCATCCTTGCTACCCCCTCCCTGCCCCCCCCCCCTCCCCCCCCGAGGCACGAAGCAGCGGTGCAAAGAACTTCACAGTCATTCCAAATTTCCATCGTTCTCCGTTTTGTTCTTTCGCTCTTGGTTCCTTCAGTTGACGGACTCCGACAC
>JABMCL010000813.1:1305000-1312500 GCA_018857735.1 Alviniconcha marisindica
TTCAGACCTGCTCCACTTGAACCTTTGAGTGGATGTTCAGACGTAATCCACGAGAACCTTTGAGTGGATGTTCAGACGTAATCCACGAGAACCTTTGAGTGGATGTTCAGACGTAATCCACGAGAATCTTTGAGTGGATGTTCAGACCTGCTACAAGGGTACCTTTGAGTGGATGTTCAGACCTGCTACAAGGGTACCTCTGAGTGGATGTTCAGACCTGCTACAAGGGTACATTTGAGCGGATGTTCAGACCTGCTACAAGGGTACCTTTGAGCGGATGTTCAGACCTGCTACAAGGGTACCTTTAATGGCTCTAGGTTCTCAGCCGACTTAGGGGACCGGAGTTTCCGCATGCGCAATACCTGGCTCGCTAGCAGAAAACAACAAAAACAACAACCACAAAACAGCAACAACAACAACGACCATAAAACAGCAACAAACAACAACAACAAACAAAACAAAACAGAAACAAAAACAAAAACACTAACAGTAAAAACCACACATGCACACGGCAAGATAGGATTTTTTTTTAAACGATATTTATTTGTCAAAACTGATTATAATCCAACAATGTGCTAGACACATGTGGGACGCCCAGTCCTGTTTTATGACCCCTGCCTCTGGCTACGCTGGGTAACTACCTAACTGCTGAGAAATGCGTAAAATGAAGGGTCTTACGTGCGTCTATATGCTATCCCAAGGTGAGCCAGATTAGATTTCACTTGTGGTTTTTGCTGCTGATTTCCGTAGCATTGTTTTCACGCTTCGCGCCAGCCTCGACGCCCTCGTGCTGCAGAAGATGAGGTATTCCTTACGCATTTCACACACAGGCAAGATCACTAGCAAAATGAAGCCTGCCCTCACCCCCGACTCGCGCCTCATCTATACAATGGACTATGGAGAATATACATGAAAATATTGCCATGTGTAGAGGTTCTCTGGTACGTTATAAGTGTGTCTAGAGACTCCAGCTTCAACTTCCCTTAAAACAGCAACAACATCATCATCTCCCCAAACAACAACAAAAATACTGCAAACAAACAGAATACAAAACAAAAAACAACAAATAAACCATACAGAGTGGAAAAGAAAGAAAGAAAAAAACATAACGAAACGACGACGGCAAAAACAAAGAAACAAACAAACAACAACAACAAAGACAGAAAAGAAATAAAATAAATTAGCAGTAGCAGCAAAACCCCAACAAAAACCGAAGACACCAAACCTTGTTGCAACAGAAAACAAGAGTCCATCTCCCTTGGATACTTGGTTCTGGGCAGTGCGGTTGGCGGGACGTTAAAATCCAAGAACTAACTACTGAACCTAGCTTGGCCTTAGTGCAACTTAACGCCCGACCAGCGGTTAAAACTGCCGGTATGGACGTTTGCTTACGGGGCAATTCAACGAAGCTGATTTGCACGACTGAATGCCCTTCGTAACCTTTCGCGCAAGACGGCTGAAGCCGAGAAAGGTCGCAGCTGTCACTTCCGGGCCGATTTCTGAGTAGGCGTGGTTCACGTTGTGTATAGCAATGGTAACTGAACCTAGGCTTGTGAAGCAATACAAATGCCACAACTGTTGCGTTTGGCAAAAATTACAGGCGAAAGGTAATGGAGGATGAATAAAGAAGAAGAAAAGAAGTGTCTTTGCATCGTTTCCTTGCTGACCGGAAGATCGCGAGGGCGTGGCATCCCATAGCACGAGCAACAAGTTCTTGCCAGTTGCCAGACACACTCTGACTATGGGACTTCAAAAATACCTTAAAAGCCGGTACTGTAAACTTCACGAATTCACTGTCACCGCCTTTTTATTCTGAAGAAAGTACGCACCAGAAGTAAAAACAGCCAAGGGATTTAAGCGATGCCTGGTAAAAACCAAGGGAGTTAACAACCCCGCCTAAAGCACCCACTAGCGGGAGAGTGAGGACACGAGCGCTGTCAGCCAATCCTTCAGCACCTTATCGTCATCATCGGTGAGAACGTACACATCCGGTGAAGTGAGCCAAGAGGTGGCCGCTGTCCTCCCTGATGATTGATGGCGGCGAGTCACGACTGCAGCGCAGGTACTGGGGTTGCTTCGTGTCAGCGGCCGCGTGAAGTCGGTCACATTGATGGTCAGAGTCAGGTCCTCTTGGTCACCTTCTCCACGCATTTACAAGTCAAATAGATTTTACCCCTTCTCTTTCCTTCTTTCCCCTCGCCCACCCCCCGCCACACACGCCACAGAGAGAGAGAGAGAGAGAGAGAGAGAGAGAGAGAGAGAGAGAGAGAGAGAGAGAGAGAGAGAGAGAGAGAGAGAGAGAGAGAGAGAGAGAGATCAAAGTGAACATAACAAAACATAACGCAACAAGAATAACAACAATATACTTTATTCATCCCAGCGGGAAATTAAAGTTGTCGTTCGGCCTCATAACTGACCATTAATTGAATTGTAAATTGTAACCTAATGATTCAAACTCATATAACAGACAGACAGACAGACACAGACACAGACAGACAGACACAGACACATACAGACACAGACATAGACACAGACAGAGACTCAGACACAGATACAGACACAGACACAGATACAGGCACAGACACAGACACAGACAGACAGACAGACAGACAGACAGACAGACAGACAGACAGACACACACACACACACACACACACACACACACACACACACACACACACACACACACACACACACACATAAACGCAAGCACACACATGCGCACGCACTCCATAATGAAACCGAAAATTAAAAAATTAAAAAAATTAAAAGAGATTGATTGATTGATTGATTGATTGAACTTTATTTCTCAACGGTGAAGATATTAGCACAAAGGCCGACTCACATATCTGCCGTTGCTACAGTACTACTAATAACCAAGACATTCACAGTTAAATATTATTACAGAAGGCTATAGACAAATACAGCATCAGTAAAAATAAAAAGAACAATTAATAAAATAATAATAATAATAACAACAACAACACATATAAAACCAGACAGCGATTGCAACGGAAATGAAAAAAAAATAGCAGTGAAAAACAACTGGAGCAAAAAAGTCTAAAACACAGTAAACACACACACACACACACACACACACACACACACACACACACACACACACACACACACACACACACACACACACACACACACACACAAAACTATAAATTAAAAAAAATGGGTAATTTACAGAGAGAGCAGGGGAAGGGGAGGGATAAAATTAAGCTTAAGAAAAACGACAATATCAACAAGGAAAAAGAAATGGATACTAAATTAGTACATAGAAAACAACAACAAAAACAAAACACACACACACAACAACTACAACAAAAATATAAACAAATTAATAAGTAAAAGATATAGAAGGAATATATACATATACACACATTCATGAAGAAGAAGAAGAAAAGAAATGTATATATTTGTAAAAAGGTCAGGAGCTCAGCCGCATCGGCCATTTCGTTCGTACAGCGGATTTTGAACACGCACCAAGTGAGTAACAACCTGAACGTTCCTTGATCCAGAAACATTGCCCGTCACATCTTGACCCCGTTGTGGGGCCTGGCCCTGCATCATTATATGGTCCTGACTGGCTCCACGAAAGACGTTGTCAGTCACACAATTTATTTCCCCCTTGTCCTCCATTCTGCCACCTAAACTCGGTCACGGACTGACCGGGTCCAGTGAATGGCAGACTCGCTGCTTTCTGTTCCTTGGGCACAATTCAGAAGCCCGGGTCCGTGTCTGTCTCTCAGAGAAAAGCCACAATGGAACATGGGGGAGTTTCCGGGTCTGGAGCTCCCACGGGGTGTTCTCGGTAATAGGCTGAAGCCGAAGAGCGAGATTTCTTTTCATTTCAAGACTCAATAGTCATTTCGGCTTTTGACTCGTCTTCAAAAGAGGAGAGGGTGTTGAAAAGAGGCTTCCGGCCGAAGACTACAACATTCTGCCGTTGGATGTGCGAGGAAAGAGACTATAGCATCTCTGGTGCGAAGCGGCCTCCACCTCCATTCTGTTGCCTTCGTGACTATGATGAATTCACTACCCCCCCCCCCCCCCCCCGCCTCCTGGTGGGACTGGTTCCTGCCTCTCGGCTGCCCAAAGTCCGCGAACAAAGCGACGATGCGAATGTCAGTCAGTGGACCGTTGCCCACACGGACATTCTGGCTTTGGCGAGTCGGGTCAAGGTGCACAGCCGTTACGAATACCCCGCTACCCTGAACCGAAAAATGACGTCTGTGGTATGGCACCGTGTCCGCAGAATGTACAGCTCCGCCTGGTCACTGAGAGCTGTCGGAGGTTTCGTAATTCTTCCCGCGTACCTGGAACACATCTCATCATGCTCTGCCAGCTGCCAGAACTTATTTGCTTGTTTTTACAATCATTTTGTCTTTAGCAAACCTTCCATCTCGCCAAACCGTTTCCCAGCTGTCATTACGACCACTTGTTAGTGATACTGTTAGCAGTAGTACGCGCTTAGGGCTAGTTAGTTACGGTAGGGCGCATTACTGAGACATATTTATTATGATGATGATTATTATTAGCAGTAACAGTATTGCTACTACTTCAACTACATCGCGCTTAAAAATGTTTATGATTTACTCCAGTTACTGCGCACCCAAGACTTTAAATTCAAGGTTGAGCGCATTAGACATTTTTTCTTCTTCTGATTACTACTACTGCTGCTGCTGCTGCTATAACCACTGCAGCTGAGATTGGAAGTATGACATATTAATGTGGCAGTCAACACAGACTGAGACTGTCCTAGTCGCACACAGTCTTGATAGGCTTTGGAGAAGGAAAGAGTTGGAGTTCAGAATAATGAATTTATATATCAAGAGAAATTTGTAAAGGAGGTATAGTTACTGCATTTTTATTGTTGAGATGTTCATGCTGCCTTGGAGACGATCTGGATCCGCTCTCTAGCAACCACAAGCGCGAGGTACCAACGGAGAGGTCTTTGCACGTGGATACTGCAGTCTGCTGACTGTGATTATCGAGCGAAAACTGGTTGGACCACTTCTTCTTCTTTTTCTTCTTCAAATGTTGCTCTACCTCCACAGAGACGGTACGGACTATTAGGGACTGGGAGCCCAGGACGTCCACCTCGACTTTCACACAGCTCCTGAGCTCTGTTTGACCAGTGGCTCTGGCTCTGATTTTATATTCGCTGACAGCAGGCCCTCACTGTGTAAGATTGCAAGGTTTGGGGCTGAGAAGTCTGCAGCTATGCAGTTGACCACCTCCTTGGCCCGGGTTGTTGTTTGAAATTGTGGTGGGTGTCTGATTCGGTTTTGGTAGTGTGTATGTGTCCAGTCGATGGCTGAGTGTATCTGGTTGAGTAGAATTAATATTGGCGAGTGTGTGTGTGTGTGTGTGTGTGTTGTGTGTGTGGTGTGTGTGTGTGTGTGTGTGTGTGTGTGTGTGTGTGTGCACTGATGTGTCATGAGTACACACCCGTTTATAATTTCTGTGATTGCATATACTTTAGTATTATAGATTTTTGTGCAGCATAACCTGTCTATGTTGTAAACGAAATGTTTTGGCGTTCCTTTACATGTTCTTAAATTAATGAGCCTTATATTAGTTAAGCTGAATTGTCCTGTGAGGGATGATTAGAGTTTTTTGACTTGACTGACTTGGGCCCAAGACCTTCTCGGGCTTTCACCAGCGGAAGAGGCCTTTAAGCCAATGTTGGTCAGAGCTGGGTCAGCAGGGAGAGGGACTGGAGCGAGCGGCGACTCGTGTACAGCGACAGAATGTGCCACGATGACCGGCACAGGCTTGGAGGGACAAAGGACGTCAGGCGGTCCCTTTTCCGCCCTGTCCACTGTCCGCTGACCAGTCCTCCATCTCGCTCCGCCTCTAATTTGGGTTGTCCTTTCACCAGAGGATCAGTGGGGTGTTGGAGAAGAAGGGAGTAGAGCTAATTTGGGCGGAGAGTTACCTTCTCATTTCTTTACTCTCCGTCTCTGTGTGAGCCTCTGTCTCTGTGTCTATCTGTGTGTCTCTCTGACTCTGTCTGTCTCTGTCTCTCTGCCTCTGTCGCTCCGTCTCTGTCTGTAGGCTGTCTGTCTGTCTGTCTATTAATAAGTACATTCACAGCTGGGTTTTTTTGGGGGGGTATATGTACATGATGTCTTGTAATTGTATTCACTCGTCGGTTGCTTAGCAAGGCCGACTAGTTGTTAGACAGGCTTGACTGTAGAGAAGAAAGGACCCGATTTTTAACCCCCAGCTAACCGGCCATGGTTTGACCCAACCTAAAACTACAATCCTTGCCAAATAAAAATCGGAAGCAAGAATGACCGCTAGTGTTTTTGACCGTTTAGCTGTTGTTTAAATGTCGTTTTGTAGTCCGACAAAGGTGATTACCCCCACATTTGCTGTTTTCGTCTTGTCCTAACAAATAGCGTTCTTTTGAACCTTTTATGTGTTTGGATCTTGCCAAATAAAGTTTTGGAGTTCGAGCTTCTTCTTCTTCTTCTTCTCTCTTCTCTCTTCTTCTCTCTCTCTCTCTCTCTCTCTCTCTCTCTCTCTCTCTCTCTCTCTCTCTCTCTCTCTTCTTCCTCTTCTCCTCTGTCTCTGCTTCTCTGCTCTCTCCCTTTGCTCTTCACCCCTCTCTCTCATTCTCTCTCTCTTTCTGTGTCTTTCTCTTTCTCCGCGTGTTGTGTGTGCCTCTCTCAGCGTCTTTGTCTGTCTCTCGGTTGGGGTACCGAGAAGCAGAAACTACTGAAGATCCCCTGCGTTTAACATGCACAGGTATCAAAGGTTCTCGTCTCTGTGTGTGGAGTCGGTCAGACTGCAGCTTGGTTTACATGTTCTCCCGCTGACAGGAAGTCTGTCTGTCTCTTTTTGCCTTTGCATTCATTAAACAGCACTGTTCCCATCCCTCACGAAACACAAAGTGATATGCGACGTGAACAGCGAATACTGATCATGCTTGTGGCTAATGACGTGTTTTGCACTGAATCATTGTGACCTTTTCGGTTTCGTTGGTTAAACTTGTTTAACGCCGATTTGTCTCCGAAGAGGTACTGGCGGGGACCGGGATCCCAGGAGGTGGGGGAAGAGGGAGACTTTACCTGTCGCTACACTGTCACCACCAGAATGACTCCTGCATTAAGATGGGCAGGATGAGAGCCATTTTAATGTTTCATTAATTGTGAGGGACAAAGTCACAAGACTGTCCTCAGACCACAGCTTTTGAACAGAAAAGAGATCCGAAGCGGAATCGAGGTCCTTCTGCTTACTAACCTAACGCCTTACCGCTGGGCCAAGCCGGCTCACATTGTGACCGTTGTAGATGACTGGGCGTTAAATATTACCAAGAATCAGTCCCCTTCATTCCCTTTTTGCCTCGCAGAGTTGTTCCTTCTCTTGATAACCGTTCTTTGTTTGTCTGTTGTTGATTTTTGATTTGTTGAGACAAAATGTCATCCAGATCACACACACACACACACACACACACACACACACACACACACACACACACAC
>JABMCL010000813.1:1317500-1322500 GCA_018857735.1 Alviniconcha marisindica
GGTCGGCTACAGCCACTTCGACGAAAAAAACAACAACAACAAAAACCAACATTTCCAAGCTGCCGAAGGCACTCCACAAAGTAAGTAAACATGGTGCTTTGCGTCCACAAAGAGACTTCGCGCTACACACACACACCAACACACACACACACACACATCGACGGAAAAAGATTCTGTCCCTCAGAACTCAGGAGCTGTGTAAAAGTCGAGGTGGACGTCCTGGACTCCCGTGCCCAATACTCCACACGGTCTCTGTGGACGTAAAGCAACACTAAACGAAGGAACTATGTCCAGTCCACTCCGGCTGGCTGAGTGGGCTCGACCAGGCGGGGTTTCGGTGGATGGAGTGAAGCCTACGGAGACGCCGTGAATGTTCCGGCACAGGAAGTGGGCACTCCTGCTGTCGGCAGTTTCAGACAACCTCAAGGCAGCACTGAGAGACGGGCAAGGAAGCTTGGAGAGAGAGAGAGAGAGAGAGAGAGAGAGAGAGAGAGAGAGAGAGAGAGAGAGAGAGAGAAGAGAGAGAAAAGAAAAGAACTCGAAAACTTTATTTTACAAGGATTGTAGTTTAGGTTCAGTCAAAAACCTAACAACTAGTCCTTGCTAAGCTATTGATGAGTAGATATCAAATTACAGGCATTATTTATATACATATATAGGCATACATTATAGGCATGAATGAGTGAAACGTTATACATGAGAATTTCCACACAAAACATAGCGTGTCCACAGCGCCAGATAAACACATGCCATACCTCATTCAGTTACATATTATTATGAGCATACAACCACCCAAAGGGAGAGGAGGGAAAGGGGGGATGAGAGAGAGAGAGAGAGAGCAGGGAGAGAGAGAGAGAGAGAGAGAGAGAGAGTTAATGACAGGATCTCAACAAGAACGAGAAGAAAAGGTTAAGAAGAAGAAGAATAGCTGTAAACAGCTGCCTGTAATACATTTTCTCTCAGTTGCGGCAGATGGAGTACGGCGGGTGTTTTGGTTTTCTCTGGACACTCAGCTGGTCATCCTTCCTCCTCGGACTGCTGGGGCCAGTAACGGTCAGTCTTCCGCCAATTACCTTCCAACTGATCACTTACACGTGTAAGGTATGCACACGGATAGAAGTACTTCTTACATACACCGACTGTACGTAAATAGTAGGAGGTTGAGGTGCAGTGTGTAATGTGTAACAATGTAGTGTTAGCAGGAAGTGGTAAAGCTTGGTTCACACTCTGTTATAACTTGAGGTGAATCAGGTGGCTATAAATTCAGTAACACTAATCGTAAACAAAAGTACAGATTATGATGGGAGAGAGATAGAGAGAGAGAGAGAGAGAGAGAGAGAGAGAGAGAGA
The DNA here is from genome assembly GCA_018857735.1 of Alviniconcha marisindica. NCBI lineage: Eukaryota > Metazoa > Mollusca > Gastropoda > Provannidae > Alviniconcha > Alviniconcha marisindica. Next base: position 1,318,851 of record JABMCL010000813.1, read on the forward strand.
GAGAGAGAGAGAGAGAGAGAGAGAGAGAGAGAGAGAGAGAGAATAATACTTTATTGCACAAGGATAAAGATTTAAGCACAAGGGGAGGAGGGAGGAGAGAGAGAGAGAGAGAGAGAGAGAGAGAGAGAGAGAGAGAGAGAGAGAGAGAGAGAGAGAGAGAGAAGAATTATTTAAAAAAAATCCTCAAACCCCCAGTTACAGTCTGGTAAACCAACCAGTCCACGAAATAACTTGCGATTGATTGTTTTTGCTGTTTATCGTTGTCATTATTGGTGTTGTTATTTGAAAACATTCCCTCTTCTACTGTAACTTCTTGAGACAGAGACAGCCAAACGGCCTGGAGAAGACTTGCCCTGAGTCTACAAACTCCGTCCATGGAGGTACATGATACAACTCCATGACTCCTACTGGTTCAGTTCACAGTTCAGTCAGTGGACGGGTCTGGGCATGCGGAGTCCGGCACGGAAAGCCCGGCCGTTACCTTGCGAGCAGCTGCAGAAGAAGCAGAATGTGGACCATGGCTGTGCACGGTGTCTGCTGTAAGCCGACCCGGCCGGCCAGAGATTGGACTGACGTTCGCCGGCCCACGAGCAGCCGAGCGTGCAGTAAAAAAGAGCCTCGGCTGACAGCAAGTTGATAAGTTTTGCACCTTCGGTCCTGCAGTCACATTCGGTCCTGCCGCGGGGGTGGGGGGGTGGGGGGGGGGGGGGGTGCAAGGAAGGTTGTGACTTGGGGCATCGTGACTGGACCAGAGAGTTAAAACACCTCTGACTGGACTGACAGACTGACTGACTGACTGACTGGACTGACAGACTGACTGACAGACTGACTGGCTGATAGTCTAGCTGCGAGCTGATGGAGCAGACGGAAGTCTGTTGGCCAGGTCATCCTGACACTCGCCAAAGTCGAATGAGCTTTAAAGAAAAAGAAGACACACCACCTACCACCACTAAACTCTCTCTCCCCCCCCCCTCCCTCCCTGAGATGACCCTGTGCAGCTGACGGAACGTTAAAGTGCAGGAACTAACACCGCCCCCCCCTCCCCCTCTCTCTCTCTCTACTCATCAGTAGCTTAGCAAAGACTAGTTCAGTGTTAGACAGGTGTTTGCCTGAACTTAAACTAAAATCCTTGTAAAATAAAGTTTTCGAGTTCGAGTTCTCTCTCTCTTTCTGGCCTCCCTATCCACAAAGATTCTTTCCGTATGGGAAAATCTTTGCTATCAACCCCCTTAGTCTCTCTCGACTTCCGTATGACTCGCTGACACACGGAAAGCTGTTTGCCATGGTAGACAAGAGTTTCGGGGATCAGCTAGAATAGCAGAGCTCAGGAGCTGTGTGAAAGTCGAGGTGGCCGTCCTGGGCTCCCGTCCCTAATAAGCCTACGGTTTCTGTGGACGTAAAGCAACACTCAACCAGCTGGAATAGCACTGACAGCAGAGGGGCGGTCGGTTGTCGCCACTGAGCTAGAAAGATGTGGTTTTCGCCCTTGTGCGACCCTCTGTCCCAAACGCCACCTGTTGTCGTCCGCAGGTCGCTGACATTACGCCAGAGTTACCACCCCTGCCACCTGGCGGGCGTGTCTGCACTGACGTCAAAGAGGGTGATGACGTATCTGCAGCACCGGTGTTCACACAGGTAGGCAGCTCACTCAAACGCCGGCCAGACAGCTTTGTTCTGGACAACAAGGCCGGTTTACTGGCGAAATCAATCTGCACAATGCCGAGAAGATCAGGCCGGGTTTTGTCGCCGGGCTACCTGGGGATACTTGCATAAATTGTGTCACGATCTGCTGGCATCTGACTCAACCATTCCTAGGGATTTAATTCGGACGAGCAACCAAGAAATCCCAGGGGATGAACCCGAGTGTAGAATATGCCCCCATTTCAGTGTAGAGTACAGAGTATACCCCGAGGGTAGAGTATGCCGCTTAGTATCTAGACAACGGTCCCGAGTGTACAGTATGCCCCTGAGTATAGACTGTGCACGCGCGTGCAGAGTACGCCCGCCCCCCAGCGTAGGGTACGCCCCCAAGTAGAGGGTATGCTCCCTGGTATAGAGTATAGAGTACGCCCCTTAGTGTATAGAGTGTGCTACCTAGTACAGAGTATGCCCCCGAATACAGAGTGTGCTACCTAGTACAGAGTATGCCCCCGAATAGAGTGTGCTACCTAGTACAGAGTATGCCCCCGAATATAGACATGTGCTACCTAGAAAGAGTATGCCCCGAGGTTCAAAGAAGGTATGCCCCCTTTTCCGCATCCCAGCCGTGTAGAGTATGCCCCCGAGTGTAGAGTATGCCCCATAGAGTATGCCCCCAAGTATAGAGTATGCCCCGAGTATAGAGTATGCCCCGAGTGTAGAGTATGCCCCCGAGTATAGAGTATGCCCCCGAGTATCAGTAGAGTATGCCACCGTGTGTAGAGTAGGCCCCCGAGTGTAGAGTATGCCCCCGAGTGTAGAGTATGCCCCATAGAGTATGCCCCCAAGTATAGAGTATGCCCCGAGTGTAGAGTATGCCCCGAGTGTAGAGTATGCCCCCGAGTATAGAGTATGCCTCCGAGTATCAGTAGGAGTATAATGCCACGTGTGTAGAGTAGGCCCCCGAGTGTAGAGTATGCCCCCGAGTGTAGAGTATGCCCCATAGAGTATGCCCCCAAGTATAGAGTATGCCCCGGGGTGTAGAGTATGCCCCGAGTGTAGAGTATGCCCCCGAGTATAGAGTATGCCTCCGAGTATAGAGTATGTCCCCCCCAAACCCACCCTGCCGTGTAGTGTATTCTATCCCCCCAACCCCCGCGCGTAGAGTATGCCCCCCCACACACACACCCACACCCCCTGTGAGTACCCCCCCCCCCCCCCCGCGTGTAGAGTAGCGCCCCCCAATGTAGTCTTTGATCATGTTCTGTCCGGCTCCTGCCACACACTGACCATCTCATGTCTGTGACCTTCAACACACCCACAGATCTGCCGCATAGATCACCCGCCTCTTGTCTGGTTATCGGGAAAACGGTGCACTGGTACGTGTACCCCCATCTGTGCCCTCCACCCCCATCCCCCATCTCCTCCACGGCTCAACGGGGGTGATAGCAAAAATTATCCCCCTTGGGTAGACTTCTTTGGTGTTGGAGGTGGACAGCAGGCAGGCGTGTCAAGGGTCGCCTGGTTTCGAATCCATCATGGGATGTTTTGTTGTGAGGAGAGGGTCTCCAACAAATCCACATCCACACCAACACTTGTCCCGCCCCACCCCTCCCTTCTCGCACCATTCAGTCAGTAACAGTCCACTGCGGACATACCCTAGCCTCGTGTACCTTGCAACTTATCATTTGCACGTGTACGGCATACACACGGATAGAAGTACTTTAAATGTGACATGTTTTGTCACCTGGTGACAAAATGTGCCGGGGTGACAAAACGTGCCGCAACCGCGTCCTTCTTGGAGTCAATTTTCATGCATTTTCGTGCATTGCACAGTTTCGAAACTGAATGTTTATTTCTTTGCCATATAAGTAGCCTCCTCAGGCCTATGCTTCGAAGGAATTTGCACGAGCAGTGCGACTGTTTTAGCAGGGCACGGGTTAGATGTACAGAACAATTGCAACTCCGATTTGTCTTACTGACCCAGGCACTAACTGACCCACAAGGGCAAA
>JABMCL010000813.1:1325000-1337500 GCA_018857735.1 Alviniconcha marisindica
CTGCGTGTGTTTGTGTGTGTGTTTGTGTGTGCGTGTGAGTGTGTGTGTGTGTACTGGTGTGGTGTACTTTGCAGTGGTATCTTACATAATATTATAATTTGGTAAGGCACGCCGGCAGATCTATGTGTCTTCACACATGCAGTACTTGCTTTTGAATGCCCCGGCTGCTGAAATTATCCTTTCTCAAACTAAGGCTTGACCAACATTGACCTCCCTGACTTGACCAACATTGATTTAGCTGCTTGAAAATGCCTCTATTTTGTCCATGACCCTTGCCATCATTTTTCACCACTCATTCTTCTCCAAGTTTTTGCCAGCCACCATTTTTCTTGACCAAACACCCACCACACGCTCCACTCAGCGAGCGCACGCGGGGCTATTCGCCCTCTCTCTAGAGGGCATTTTCCACCACAAAGCGAAACAATGATTGTCTGAGCCCGAGAAGGGACATAATTGATGCCCCCGGGGTCAAGACGGAGTGATCCGTCCCTGCTATAAAATACACCTTGGCCACAAAACGCATCCTTCAGTCTGGATAATGAATGCGCATATAATTACAGCGTGCGGACAGCGAGAGAGGTCATCCATCAAGAAGGGGCTGTATACTTATCACTTGACCGCGTTTTTTTGACCCTCGCTGGACCGTCTTAGGTTTCGTCCTCGTGGCCACACCGACGAGCGGCGGTTGCAAACGCTTCTTTGCTGGCAGCCTTCACGGCTCCCGTCCTTCGTGAGCCACTTGTAGGGCCAGGGGAGTGTTGCCCATTTTCTCTCTCTCCAGCCTACGGCGTTGGTACACTGGTCCTGCGTGCTCATTAATACTGAAACAGACACTGCTTTTTAGTCTCAGTTTTTAGTCAAGATGAACTTGTGTCTCTGGCTGTAATTGTTGTTTTTGTTGTTGAGGTCCTCAACTCATTTTGGCTGTAATGGTTGTTTTTGCTGTTGAGTTCAGTTCTGGCTGTAATGGTTGTTTTTGCTGTTGAGTTCAGTTCTGGCTGTAATGGTTGTTTTTGTTGTTGAGTTCAGTTTTGGCTGTAATGGTTGTTTTTGTTGTTGAGTTCAGTTTTGGCTGTAATGGTTGTTTTTGTTGTTGAGTTCAGTTTTGGCTGTAATGTTTGTTGTTGTTGTTGAGTTCCTCACTTTTGGCTGTAATGGTTGTTTTTGCTGTTGAGTTCTTCAGATTTGGTTGTAATGGTTGTTTTTGCTGTACGTGGAGTTCCTCAGGTGATTTGGTTGTAATGGTTGTTTTTGTTGTTGAGTTCCTCCCATTTGGCTGTAATGCTTGTTTTTGCTGTTGAGTTCTTCAGTTTTGGCTGTAATGCTTGTTTTTGCTGTTGAGTTCTTCAGTTTTGGCTGTAATGGTTGTTTTTGCTGTTGAGTTCTTCAGTTTTGGCTGTAATGGTTGTTTTTGCTGTTGAGTTCTTCAGTTTTGGCTGTAATGGTTGTTTTTGCTGTTGAGTTCTTCAGTTTTGGCTGTAGTGCTTGTTTTTGCTGTTGAGTTCTTCAGTTTTGCTGTAATGGTTGTTTTTGCTGTTGAGTTCTTCAGTTTTGGCTGTAATGGTTGTTTTTGCTGTTGAGTTCTTCAGTTTTGGCTGTAATGGTTGTTTTTGCTGTTGAGTTCTTCAGTTTTGGCTGTAATGGTTGTTTTTGCTGTTGAGTTCTTCAGTTTTGGCTGTAGTGCTTGTTTTTGCTGTTGAGTTCTTCAGTGTTGGCTGTAATGGTTGTTTTTGCTGTTGAGTTCAGTTTTGGCTGTAATGGTTGTTTTTGCTGTTGAGTTCAGTTTTGGCTGTAATGGTTGTTTTTGCTGTTGAGTTCAGTTTTGGCTGTAATGGTTGTTTTTGCTTGTTGAGTTCAGTTTTGGCTGTAATGGTTGTTTTTGCTGTTGAGTTCAGTTTTGGCTGTAATGGTTGTTTTTGCTGTTGAGTTCAGTTTTGGCTGTAATGGTTGTTTTTGCTGTTGAGTCTTCAGTTTGGCTGTAATGGTTGTTTTTGCTGTTGAGTTCTTCAGTGTTGGCTGTAATGGTTGTTTTTGCTGTTGAGTTCTTCAGTGTTGGCTGTAATGGTTGTTTTTGCTGTTGAGTTCAGTGTTGGCTGTAATGGTTGTTTTTGCTGTGCGGCGTTGAGTTCCTCAGTTTTGGTTGTAATGGTTTTTGTTGTTGTTGAATTCCTCAGTTTGGGCTGTAATGTTTATTTTCGGTGTTGAGTTCAGTTTAGGCTGTAATGGTTGTTTTTGCTGTTGAATTCAGTTCTGGCTGTAATGGTTGTTTTTGCTGTTGAGTTCAGTTTAGGCTGTAATGGTTGTTTTTGTTGTTGAGTTCAGTTTGGCTGTAATGGTTGTTTTTGTTGTTGAATTCAGTTCTGGCTGTAATGGTTGTTTTTGCTGTTGAATTCAGTTCTGGCTGTAATGGTTGTTTTTGTGTTGATTCAGTTCTGGCTGTAATGGTTGTTTTTGGTGTTGAGTTCAGTTCTGGCCGTAATGGTTGTTTTTGTTGTTGAATTCAGTTCTGGCTGTAATGGTTGTTTTTGGTATTGAGTTCAGTTCTGGCTGTAATGGTTGTTTTTGCTGTTGAGTTCAGTTCTGGCTGTAATGGTTGTTTTTGCTGTTGAGTTCCTCAGTTTTGTCTGTAATGGTCAAGTTTTTCTTGTTTAGTTCCTCAGTTTTGCTGACTGCTTTCTTGATCATGATCTTGAGTGAGTCCGGTTCTTCTTTGAATTAACACCATCGTCATCAACGTCTATTTAATAATAATAATGTACATTTATCATGCGCTCATCAACGCCCTGAGCGCTCACATGATACCTGTTAACCTAAATATTCTATTCTATACACATGTGGAGCATAGTCATCCTACCAAAACAATTTACATGAAGTATTATACTGATGTTTATTTTGTTCTGGCCTACGCGGCAAGTGGCTAGCCGTCTAAAGGCACTGCATCTGTTTGGTTACTTTTAGTTTCTTCGTCTTCTTCGCCCTGATTCAGCGTTGACCGCACGTGAAATCGGACGAATTGCTGTCTTCTTCTCAGCTCTTCTTTTCTTCTTCTCCTCCTCTACCTCCATCATGATGATGATGACGATCATCAGTTTTGTCTTTTCTTTACCTTCTCCTCCTGCTCCACCACCACCATCATCATCATCATTATTACCATCATCACCGCCACCACCACCGCCATAATAATCATCATCATCATCATCTTTCAAAGGGAGCGAGAAGGCTTCTTTTTTTGTATCACCTTCTTTAGATCTTACGCCTCAGTGTCACCGGTAGCAACGTAGATATAGACCTAACGAAGCGAGGTAGTGCGACCTTGGTATGCTATAAATTATGATACACTTGCTGAACCTGGCAAACAAGCGCCGGCAGGGAAAACCACACCGCGCTAACTCGGCGCCCACCGGCAAGGAACAGCAACACGCCGGCAAGTGCGCTACCTGGCCAAAGTCACTTACACCAACGCTCGGAAAATAAACAATTTATCTGTATCAGCTTAACCACGCCGCATTCCAGCGTGTATGGAAAAGATTGCATGCTGGAGAGAGAGAGAGAGAGAGAGAGAGAGAGAGAGAGAGAGAGAGAGAGAGAGAGAGAGAGAGAGAGAGAAAATCGGTCTTTGGTGGTATTAGTACTGCTTGCGTTGGTGCTTCAGCACCCGGTTTATGTCCCCGGCCAACCCACCGCCTGATCCGCCGCCAGGCGTCACTGTTCTATATTTGGAACCATGAATACATTAACCGAGAACTGAATCCCCGCCGCACCTAAACCTCCACGCTTGACCAGAGAGGCGAGCTGCCCGCGCGGCTGTCCGCTCACTAACTCCAGCCGAACTGGTGGCTGAGAAACCACGGGCAGACACAGGGCTGCACGCAGCGAGCGCATGGCACGTAATGCTACACGTCCTTGAAGCGAACAGAACCAGCAGACGGGCATTTGAGGTGAGGTGGACGAGGGCTGACGTAACGGCCACTACTTACCTCATCGGGCCACAGTGCCGCGGAGGTCAGGGCAGGTTGGGCAGGTGTAGACTACAGACGTCACCTCAGGTCAGTCAGAGCTAAGCCCAGGCCCGGCCGGCCATCGCCGCGCAGCGCTAAGACAAGCGGGGACTAATGGTAATGATAACGTGTGCGTGTATAACGTAGCTCATTTACTCGCTACGCTGGACCCGTGAACAGGGTTCTATAAATCACGGTTAGTGGGAAGCGGCGGCTGGGGTAACAGTCCCTACGGTCTGTGTGGACGTGAAGCAACAGTTGAAGGCGGAGAAGAAGTGAGTGGTTTGCCGCTGTGGGTCCCGTGGCCGACACGCCGGGCGGCCGGCGGAGTCAAGACACGGCTGACCACTGGCTGCATGGCCACACTTTATGATGAGCGAGGATGTGACACGCAGGTCACCCAGGGACACTAAAGTTGAGATATCTATTTTGGTCAGCGGCTCGTGACCAGGTCACCTGAACCTGTGGCTGAACTGACCATACCCCGCACACACAACCATCCATAATGCTGTTTCCTCCCTGCGTGACGTGTGTATGACACGGCGAGCCACAGCCACACTGCATGCACACGCCAACTACTGACCGGCGTGTCGCCCTCTCCACTGCGCCATGCCTGGGTTCATCGCTACTGACAGCCATTTCGTGTCCACACCATTGCGTCCATAACCACTGTGTCCTTTGGTGTCCACACCACTGCGTCCATAACCACTGTGTCCTTTAGTGTCCACACCACTGCGTCCATAACCAGTGTCCTTTAGTGTCCACACCACTGCGTCCATAACCACTATCAGTCTTTTAGTGTCCACACCACTGCGTCCATAATCACTGTCTGTCCTTTAGTGTCTACACCACTGCGTCCATAACCACTGTCTGTCCTTTAGTGTCCACACCGCTGCGTCCATAACCACTGCCTGTCCTTTAGTGTCCACACCACTGCGTCCATAACCACTGTCTGTCCTTTAGTGTCCACACCACTGCGTCCATAACCACTGTCTGTCCTGTAGTGTCCACACTACTGCGTCCATAATCACTGTCTGTCCTTTAGTGTCCACACCACTGCGTCCATAATCACTGTTTAGTGTCCACACCACTGCGTCCATAACCACTGTCTGTTTACTGTCCACACCACTGCGTCCATAACCACTGTCTGTCCTTTAGTGTCCATACCATTGCGTCCATAACCACTGTCTGTCCTTTAGTGCCCACACCACTGCGTCCATAACCACTGTAGGTCAAACTATCTTTAGTGTCCACACCACTGCGTCCATAACCACTGTCAGTCGCACTGTCTTTCGTCTTTCTTTAGTCGTGAATCTGCGTAAAGCGCACTGCTATCCGTCAAGGATGAGGCTATAACATAATAATAATAGTGGGGTCTTGGAGCGTTCTTTCTCAAATGGGCCCTAGGCGCGTACATTCCATACTGAAATTAACAGCAGCAGCAGCAGCAGCAGTGACCACCCCCACCACCACCAACAACAACCAACACACACTACGACCCAAAACGGACAGCTTTCTGTCAGGTTTTGAGGCTACGACATGACCAGCTGTGGCAGAGACGTGAGGAAGGCCAGACCAGGCCGGTGGTCGATGCGTCTGGCGTGGCAGGGCCCCGCTGCTGTCACTGGAACCCCTGGCATCACCGGACGTGACGAGGCCGGCAATCATGAACTGATGGCAGAGTGGGAACATGCAAAGCCTGGTTGCAGCATCTGTATCGGCTGTCAAACTGAAGGTGGAGGGCGGCGGAGGGGAACAAGGTAGACCTTTGGGTATGGGTGGCGGAGGGGGAGGGTTATCACCAGCAGCAGCAGCAGCAGCAGCAGCACCACCACCACCACCATCATCATCATCATCATCATCATCATCATCATCATCATCACACACCACCACCACCACCACCACCACCGTCATCATCATCATCATCACCATCACCATCACCGTGCCACCACCGTCATCATCATCACCATCACCATCACCACCACCACCACCACCACCATTATCACCACCATGCCCATCTTCAGCATCTTCGTCACCGTCAGTGTCCATCTCTTCATCAATCGTCGTCATCATCAACGTCCTCCTCCTCATTCTCCTAATCGTGCATCTTCATCTTCGTCGTCGTCGGCCTTTTCAACTTGTTCTCGTCGTCGTCGTTCTTCCTGGCCCTGATAGGATGTAGGCGGTTGGCTGGGCGCTAAATCCGTTGCATTGACCCCTCTATCTTCTTCCTCACCATTTGCTTTTCGTGACGTGCAGTCACAGTGAAGTACCGGCCTTTTCCGTCTCACCAGTGATACACCAGCAGTGACATCCACCAGACACAATGTCAGCATGACACGGCTGAAACTGGACACCAGAGGGCAGCACTCAAAGACACCAAAAACTGGGCTGCGACTCGACACCAGAGGGTAGCACTCAAACACACGAATAATTCGATGACACGAGACCTTTCTGTCTGGGGACTAATGACCACTTCCGGTGACCGGCCTTTCAACGACCGGTGACTAATGATAACTTCCGGCAGGGGCCGGCTGTGTGAAGAGGTGTGGGGGTGATTAGCTGACTTCCAGAGGTGACCACAAAGTCAAGCGAGGGAGCCGCGAGGAGCACGGCACAACCTCTCAGGACAGTCACGGCCAATTACGTGGGAGTGGACCAACGAACCTTGTCTCAACCTTGTCTCAACCCGCACGCAAAGTGGACCCCCCGCACGCCAGAGCCAACCGCTGAGGATCTGCGAGCGAGCCTGTGAAGAGGCCCGCTGCGACGCCGATAGAAGCTCACGGAATTCAAAGACAAAAGTGAAATGAAATCGTCCAGTTCTTAGAGTGATCAACCTGGAACGGAACGAGGCCCAGAGCGGAGTATATACATGAAATGGAGGGTATATATGCCAAAGCGGAATATAAGACACCCCCCCCCCAACTCTCTCTCTCTCTCTCTCTCTCCTCTCTCTCTCTCTCTCTCTCTCTCTCTCTCTATGCGTCCGTGCGTCCGTGCGTCCGTGCGTGCGTGTGAGTGAGTGAGTGAGTGTGTGTGTGTGTGTGTGTGTGTGTGTGTGCGTGTGCGCGTGTGCGTGTGCGTGTGTGTGTGTGTGTGTGCGTGTGTGCGCGCGCGCGCGCGCGTGTGTGTGTGTATGTTTGTGTGCGTGTGCGTGTGTAGGTATATAGATTTATTTATGCCACTGGACGGGCATCCTTTTTGAAGGTGTACCTCTGATAGTGTTAATGTACCTTCTGTTTACTCGTACGCCGGGTGAGAGTTACAATAGACGGCTCGGGGTATTGTTGATATTCATGTGACGTCTTCCGAGCGTGAGAGAACTCCCTTACATGTCAAGCTAAAAATGCGTCCAGTAAAACCCCGACTAAGGTCTTTGTCTTTTGTATTCGGGCAAGCCAACAGTTTCACAGATTATGTAACAGTTTGGCCACATTTCTCATATCACGGGCGAGCATGTGAGAGCCTTTTTTCAGTGAATGGTAAAACACCCGACTGACTCTGCGCCAGGTTTAAGAACAGCAGTAACCGTACCTCCATCAAAGGGACGTTTATTCATGTAACATCTGTACGTCAATTGCAGTGTACACACTCTCTGGTTCATCTCTCTGTGCATATACAGTCACTCACTGGTTATTATCGCTGTGCATAATGTATACAGTCACTCACTGGTTATTATCGCTGTGCATAATGTATACAGTCACTCACTGGTTATTATCGCTGTGCATAATGTATACAGTCACTCACTGGTTATTATCGCTGTGCATAATGTATACAGTCACTCACTGGTTCGTCTCTGTGCATAATGTATACAGTCACTCACTGGTTATTATCGCTGTGCATAATGCATACAGTCACTCACTGGTTATTTTCGCTGTGCATAATGTATACAGTCACTCACTGGTTATTATCGCTGTGCATAATGTATACAGTCACTCACTGGTTATTATCGCTGTGCATAATGTATACAGTCACTCACTGGTTCGTCTCTGTGCATAATGTATACAAACACTCATTACTTGGTCTCTGTGCATAATGTATACACTCACTGGTTGGTCTCTGTGCATAATGTATACTCTCACTGGTTCGTCTCTATGCATAATGCATACACTCATTGGTTGGTCTCTGTGCATAATGTATATACTCACCGGTTTGTCTCTGTGCATAATGCATACACTCTCTGGCTGGTTTTTGTGCATAATGTATATACTCACTGGTTTGTTTGTGCATGATGCATACACTGACTGGTTGGTCTCTGTGCATAATGTATACACTGACTGGTTGGTCTCTGTGCATAATGTATACACTGACTGGTTGGTCTCTGTGCATAATGTATACACTGACTGGTTCGTCTCTGTGCATAATGTATACAATCACTCACTGCTTCGTCTCTCTGTGCATAATGTGTACAATCACTGGTTCATATCGCTGTGCATAATGTATACAATCACTGGTACTTCTCTCTGTGTATAATGTTTACAGTCAGTCACTGGTTCGTCACTCTGTGCATAATGTATACAATGACTCACTGGTTCTTCTGTGTGTGTGCATAATGTATACAATGACTCACTGGTTCTTCTCTGTGTGTGCATAATGTATACAATGACTCACTGGTTCTTCTCTGTGTGTGCATAATGTATACAATCACTCACTGGTTCTTCTCTCTGTGAGCATAATGTATACAATGACTCACTGGTTCTTCTCTCTCTGTGCTTAATGTATACAATGACTCACTGGTTCTTCTCTGTGTGTGCATAATGTATACAATCACTCACTGGTTCTTCTCTCTGTGTACATAATGTATACAATCACTCATTGCTTCTTTTCTCTGTGCATAATGTTTCTCCTCTTACATTCCCAGTACTTTGTGGGGCTGGGCAATACAAGGGCAAGTATAGAAAATTAAAGATTCATATATGCAACTGAAAGGTAGACGTAAAATACAATGCGCGTGCTCGTGCTCGTATGTGTGTGTGTGTGTGTGTGTGTGTGTGTGTGTGTGTGTGTGTGTGTGTGTGTGTGTGTGTGTGTGTGTGAGTGCGTGCGTGCGTGCGTGTGTGCGTGCGTGCGTGTGTGTGTGCACGCGTGCGTGCGTGTGTGTATGTGTTCGTGCGTGTGTGTGTGTGTGTGTGTGTGTGTGTGTGTGACTGAGAGAGAGAGAGAGAGAGAGAGAGAGAGAGAGAGAGAGAGAGAGAGAGAGAGAGAGAGAGAGAGAGAGAGAGAGAGAGAGAGAGGGGAGGGGTGTGGAGGGAGAGGGAAAGAGAGAGGACGTCAAAAGTGCTCTACACTTCTCATGCACATAATTATGCATGCAGTGTGTGTCGGCAGCCGCTGGGACATGATGTTAAAGGGCGGTGACTGTCACGACTGCTCTCCCTTGCGTAGGGCAGCCAGTGTCATGCACGAAGTGAGCAGGAAGATGGAGGCGACGTGAACTGAGCGTCGCGCTGCGGTCAGCCTGACCCGAAGATAAAACGGCAGTACTTACCTTTCGTACCTGACTCGACTGACGCACGATGAGGCAAGGGGAGGTTAGCCAGCGCTTGATTAATTGATAGCCTTGTTTGTGCTGACTGCCAGCGCCGCCATTACGCCCCGTGTTGACCCACAGATCGGAGTGACCCACGGGTAGTTCCTGAAATGACTGAACAGACCGAAACAAACAGAAATGAAAGCTGAGACGCGACAGGTAAATTGGCTAAAGGCAAAAGCACTAGCTGGCAGAATTGAACACTCTCGAGTTACACCCCCCTCCCTACTTACACATACGTAAGCTATATCAACTGCAGGCGAGAGGAAATTTGCAGTTCTCCGCAAAACAAGCCCCTGTACCTCCTCCACCCGCCCCCGTCCCCTACCCGACACACACACACACACACACACACACACACACACACACACACACACACACACACACACACACACACACGTACATGCACACCCCCACCCCACACACACTGTCACACACACACACACACACACACACACACACACACACACTGTCACACACACACACACACACTGTCACACACACACACACACACACACACACACACACACACACACACACACACACACACACACACACACACACACATTGAAACACACTGAACACTCACGCTAACACGCACACACAATAACACATACGCACACTGTCACACTGTCACACACACTGTCACACACACTGTCACACACACACACACACACACACACACACACACACACACACACACGCTCGCGCGCGCGCGCGCGCGCACACACACACACACACACACACACACACACACACACACACACACACACACACAGAGGTATATCAACTTAATGCATTAGCATAAGACTTTCCCCCTCCCAAAGTCGCACACACAGGCCTACCTCTATCCGTTGGCAGACCTCCTTCCCAACCTTGACCCCCCGTGTCCTCCTACCCCCCTTACCGCGCTCCTCCCCCCCCCCCTCCCCGACCCCTCCGAACTCCCGTCTCCTGCCCGAATTAATTGCTCCTTGACAGTTAAGGCACGGTCAACCATGAAGGTCATAGCAGCACGAAGCGGAATTCATCAAATCGTGGATAAAAGTCTGCTTCACTGTTCGTCAAACGTGCCACCTCATACTTAAAAATGATAATAATCCAACCTCGCTTTCGATCTGGTGACCCGCCGTGACCTAGCTCATTAAGAAGAATGACTCCATGTCAATACAAAACCCTACCTCGCCTTCGATCTCGTGACCCGCCGTGACCCAGTGCGGGTGGCCAGATCGAAGGCGAGGTAGGCCAGGGCGGGTGGCCAGATCGAAGGCGAGGTAGGCCAGGGCGGGTGGCCAGATCGAAGGCGACGTAGGCCAGGGCGGGTGGCCAGATCGAAGGCGAGGTAGGCCAGGGCGGGTGGCCAGATCGAAGGCGAGGTAGGCCAGGGCGGGTGGCCAGATCGAAGGCGAGGTAGGCCAGGGCGGGTGGCCAGATCGAAGGCGAGGTAGGCCAGAGCGGGTCGCCATATCGAAGGCGAGGTAGGCCAGAGCGGGTCGCCATATCGAAGGCGAGGTAGGCCAGGGCGGGTCGCCTGATCGAAGGCGAGGTAGGCCAGGGCGGGTGGCCAGATCGAAGGCGAGGTAGGGTTTTATACTGACAGGGTCTGCCCAGCACACGGCGTGCAATCGACCGGCAATACCTGATGGGTGGCGCAGTAGACCCACTGAGACTACAGGCATCGGCTGACGACATCCTTCCGCCAACATTGCCATAACTAGTGACGATGTCCTTCTTCCAATACTGCCATAACTAGTTACGATGTCCTTCTTCCAACACTACCATAACTGGTTACGACGTCCTTCCGCCAACACTGCCATCATTGTTTGCGATGTCCTTCCAACACTGCCATAACTTGTTTCGATGGTCTTCTGCCAACCCTGCCGTAACTGGTTACGATGGCCTTCCAACTCTGCCATAACTGGTTAATACATCCACCCTCCAACCACTGCTATAACTGATTACGATGTTCTTCCGCCAATACTGCCATAACTGGTTATGCCATAGATCTCCGAAAATTGTCAGCTAACTGATATTTTTTTGGTTGGTGATCAAATGGCAGTAAGTTTGCAACCACACAGCCAGCTCAGATTGTTTCAGGCCGCGTTTCTCTCGTAAACGCTCGCTGTGCTTACGCCAGCACATCCTCAACAGTTGCTCTACAGACACAGTCTCTGTGAATCTGCTCCGCACAGCTGTTAAAACAGCAATTAGCGAAGTACACAAGTTGCTTCTCACTGGCGAGGTCCCCGCCTCCTTAACATTGATGTTCTGGCGGTGGCTGACGGTCTCTTCGGGCTTTGCGGGTCGCAGCATTATTCACTTATATTATTATAACATTATAACAAGGTTATTCACTTGTTCCTCCCCCTCCTCCCCTTTCCCCTTTTCCCCGTCTCTAATAAGCCTCGTGGCTTCTGTGGACGTTAAGCAACATGTTTGCTTACTTGCGCCAACACAAATAAAAAAACCAAATCGTTCGTTTCGAGATGGGACTAATGTTTTACCAGGGGCGGACCCGGTATAGAGGCAATTTCCATAGAGGGAAGCTGGATGATTTCACGTGTGTTTTTCCTTCTTTCTTTTTTGTTGGTTAAATTTGATGTAAGTTATTGACATGTTATTATTTTGATGATATTAAGATCAATATTGACATGTGGATATCTTGATGGTATTAAGACCAGTCTGATATTTTTACTGATGTGAAAAGACTTCAGATAAAAGGAAAAAAATGCGGGAGGATAAGGAGTGCCCCGTTCAGTGACGTAGTTGGTAAGAAGCCAGGGTGCCGGAAAGCGGTGCGGGGCTTGGAGCGTGAGCAGGACTCACCACATCAGAAAGAGGTTGCAAGTGTGTGTGTGTGAGTGCGTGAGTGTGTGTGCGCGTGCGTGTGTGCATGTGTGTGTGGGGGCCCCGCGCGCGCCGGCGGTGTGTGTGTGTGGGGTGTGTGTGTGTGTGTGTGTGTGTGAGTG
>JABMCL010000813.1:1342500-1345000 GCA_018857735.1 Alviniconcha marisindica
TACAAATACTTTAACTATTATTATTATTATTTGGTGAGGTTCAAGACAAGTACTTCTTCATTCCATTCACTGAAAGGAAAACGTGGGGGCCACACAGAAATTACTGACAAACAAAGAGACAATATCTACATGTGTGAGCAAGTGCTCTTTGTACGTTTTTACAATAATCCCGCCCCGGTTATCAGATCCATGCAATTTCATTACTGTACTGTTAGTAACCCGGGAACCGGAGCAGACGACGCTTTTGTTTTGAAGCGCTGCGCGTTGCGTAACGCCACATGGCCTTCACACAGCCGACCGGCGATAGCCCTGGTGCGCGCCATTTTCAAATCTGTTTACTCCCTTAATATTTTGACCGCTTGTTTGTTTACCTACTCTTTGTTTACCTAGTCCTTTTTATGCACCAAGCCATGTGTAATATAATCTGGCATCTTAGAATGTTTATTTAGATCTTATTTAGACGCAGGGTCGAGCTTAATCAGTAGCCGATGCCTCTCTAGGTCCATTCTTTTTATAGCCGTCGTCTGCATGGCGCATTTTCTGTGTAGTACTAGTGAATAGTAGTGAATCGTTGTTTTGACTCGATGAAAGTAATTCTGTGTCGATCAAGTGCTTTGTCGTATAGTATTTTGCTTAGCTGACTTCATGTTTAGTGTTTATTTTGGGTTAAAATTAACTTATTGAGTATTGTGTACTGTAGAAGCTAAGTTATATTCATAGACTACTTGATATCACTATCAGCGCTGTTGCGACTAAGATAACGCGCCCCAGGCGAAAGTTCGCACCGATTGTTTTAGTGCTAGTCTTTGAGTGTGTCTTGCTTCTCTTACAGAGCGTTGTATTGTAATTGTTATGTACCATTTTAACCGTGGTAGCGTGTTCTTTATTCTGATGTAAGTTTTATTGACAGTTATATTTTGTACATTGTGTTAGTTGTGATTTAGTTGTACGAATCTGCTAATAGATAGGTGCAAGCCACGCTTCCCACTCTTGTTGTAAATTAAATAGTCTGTGTGTACATTTTGTTTATATGGTTTAAAAGGTTGTAACTGTAGCTTTTATTTGATGTATTTCATGTTTTAATCAGTTTAGTTATTGTTGAGGAAACTGTATTTGTGTGGGCCAAGGAAACACAATAGTCAGCCATTTTGTGGTCCAGAGGGCCGATTTCATTGTAGCGATAGCGTGTGTTCCTTGCGGCCCGCGCAGTTCTCTTATCTATGCGTGCGCGTGAGGATTTTGGGGGTGCTGAGAAAGTTGTCTGCTGCTGTAGAATAAAGCCTGTTTGCCGTCGCCGCCTGCTGTGGTCTCCATTTTGACTGACTCCGCTGCCTGTGTCCTGTCCTTCTACCACTCCACACCATTACACATGTATAAAAGATTCAGTTTAAGCGGAGTGCGCGCTAGCGTACAGGCACGGTTAAAACCACAAGTATTACTTTTAACAGGTCAAACCATCTTGCAGGACGATACCCAGGCCCATATGAATAGCGTGACCTAAACAGTGGGACATTAGGGAGGAATCAAGTCTGACAGTGGGACATTAGGGAGGAATCAAGTCTGACAGTGACACAGCGGGGCCTGTTGTTGCAAAGGAAGTGGTAGGGTTGCGGAAGGTGGGTGTCCGGCTTCTGCCACCATCCTCCTCAAACTCCTAGCACTGGTTTACGACATCCTTCCTTCAACCACTGCCGTATTTAGTTACGCCATAGGGTCCAGAAAACTGTCAGCTAACGAGCAGTTTTTTTGTTGGTGCTCAAACAGTAGTAAGGTTGTTACAAACAACTCAAATAAAACAAGGCGTGTCATTTATAGCCGCCAACAAAGTTTACAAACCAGCACAAATAAAACCACAATCGTTTGAATCGAGACGGAACTCTTCTTTTTTCCCGGGTGGATGCATCTCATGTTTACGTGCGTGCTTTGGCGCTAGGCTGCTTCCACAGTCATATCAGTACCCGAACCTTTCGGAGGGCGCTGACCGCGTCGGTGGACAGCTGCGCGGAGATAAAGATTGCCCCTTCAGTGACGTAAGTAAATCGGGCAGAGTTTGGAGGAAGGTGCCGGAAAACGGTGCTCGGAGTGTGCCTCCTCCTGACACTGCGGGTGTGGATTACCCCCCCCCCCCCCCCCCCCCCCTCCCCCACTCCCGGCTCTTGGCCATGCCGCCGCTCCGGCACAGAAACCCAGTCACAAACAGGTCTCAGAACTACAGTCTTCCCTCAGTCAGTCTACGCCTGAATAGGAATGATATCTGCATTCTTAGTTTTCGTGTGTGTGTGTGAGCTTCCACTGTGAATCGATTAATTCTGGACAAACAAACAAACAAACAAACAAACAAACAAACAAGCAAGCCAACAAACAAACAAACAACAACAACAAACAGCAAAAACAAAACAACAACAAACAAACAAAAAACAAAATAACACACAACAACAATAAAACCCGGAAGCAGTCAATGCTATTTCATAAGGGAGAGGGACAAAACAAAACAAAAAAA
>JABMCL010000813.1:1350000-1365000 GCA_018857735.1 Alviniconcha marisindica
CAAAAGCAACAAAAACTACAAGAAGAAGAAGAAGAAGAATGGAAACAAAACAACAATAGCAACAAAAACAAAAACAAACAAACAAGAAACAAAGGAAGACAAACAAACAAACATCGACCCGCCCCCTCAAAAAATAACAACACAACCAATCGACCAACCAACCAACCAACGAACCAAGCAAGCAAGCAAGCAAGCAACCAACTAACCAAACAACAGAACAACCAACCCCCCAAAAACAACAACAACAACAACAAACAAAAAATAAAAACAAGACAGAACAGAACCCCCCCACAACAAAACAACCAGATTCCCCTCCCCCCAAATAAACAAACAAAACAACAGAAAACAATTAAACAAACAATGAAATCCCACCCAAACAAAACAACACACCCCAACCCCCAAAACAAAAACAACAACACCCAACAACCCAAAACAAAACAAACACAAGTCACCCCACACACACCCAAAACAAAACAAACAACACAAGTCACCCCCCCCACACACACACACACACGTACGTACGCACGCACATGAACAAACAACAATAACAAGAACACACCCACCCCATAAACAAAAACAAAACAAAACAAACAAACAAACAAACAAACAAACAAATAAATGCCCTGCCCCCAAAATGGCCGCCAATGAAAGAAAGAAGCAAAACGCGCAGATAATGCTATAGTCTGGGTCTGTGTCGGAAGGTATGCTAACAGGAACCACATTATGCTCATACACATTGATACACACACCTTCTTACAAACACACGTGCACATAGACACAGACAGACAGACAGACAGACAGACAGACAGACACACAGACAGACACACACACACACACACACACACACACACACACACACACGCACGCACCACGCACGCACCCCGCCCACGCACCACGCACACAACACACATACACATAACAACACACTCAACACAGACGACGACGCACGCACGCAACCACGCGCGCGGCACACACACACACACACACCACACACACACACACACACACATTTTTGGGGGGGGGGGAGTGTGCAATGATGAAACGAAATACTCAAGTCTCATACACTGTGCCGAAAGTAAAGACTGACAGTCAGCCCAGGGGAAAGAACTCTTTAGTTACTTGGGATTAGCTTTTATTAGTTGTCTCCCCTTTAGCCCGCCCATCCTTTGCTACACACACACACTCTCTCTCTCTCTCACGCACACACACACACACACACACACACACACACACACACACACACACACACACACACACACACACACACACACACAATAAAAAATAAAAAAAAAATGAAACATTAAAATGGCTCTCATCACTGCCCACCTTAATGCAGAAGTAATTCTGGTGGTGACAGTGTAGCGATAGGTATATAATCTCTCTCTCTCTCCCCCCACCTCCATACCCCCGGCTCCCCCCGCCCCCTTCTCCTCGTCCCTAATAAGCCTCATGGTTTCTGTGGACGTTAAACACCATTTTTACTTAATTAGCCCGATTTCCTCCCTTAGGTTTTCTTGGCACTTCGCGCAGTAAGGATTACTTCCCTTGCCCCTCGAGCCCCTCATGACTTCAGAAAGACAACTCTTCTCAGCAATACTTTCTCTTTTTGCATTCCGAGTTTCCTCTCTTAAACTGACACTGTCCGCGCGTGGGTGCGTGAGTGTGTGTGTGTGTGTGTGTGTTGTGTTGTGTTGTGTTGTGTTGTCTTGTTGTGTGTGTGTGTGTGTGTGTGTGTGTGTGTGTTTGTGTTGTGTGTGTTGTTTTTGTTGGTGTGTGTGGTGTGTGTGTTGTGTTGTTGTTGTGTGTTGTGTGTGTGTGTGTGTTGTGTGTGTTGTGTGTGTGTGTGTGTGTGTGTTGTGTGTGTGTGTGTGTGTGTGTGTGTGTGTGTGTGTGTGTGTGTGTGTGTGTGTGTGTGTGTGTGTGTGTTGTGTGTGTGTGTTTTGTGTGTGTTGTGTGTGTGTGTGTGTGTGTGTGTGGTGTGTGTGTGTGTGTGTGTGTGTGTGTGTGTGTGTTTGTGTGTGTGTGTGTGTGTGTGTGTGTTGTGTGTTTTGTGTGTGGTGTTGTGTGTGTTGTGTTGTGTGTGTGTGTTGTGTGTGTGTGTGTGTGTGTGTGTTGTGTGTGTGTGTGTTGTGTTGTGTGTGTGTGTGTGTGTGTGTGTGTGTTTTGTGTGTGTGTGTGTGTGTTGGTGTTGTGTGTGTGTGTGTGTTGTGTTGTGGTGTTTGTGTGTGTGGTGTGTGTGTGTGTGTTTTGTGTGTTGTGTGTGTGGTGTGTGTGTTTGTGTTGTGTGAGTGTGTGTGTGTGTGTGTGTGTGGTGTGTGTGTGTGTGTGTGTGTGTGTGTGTGTTGTGTGTTGTGTTGTGTGTGTGTGTGTGTTGTGTGTGTGTGTGTGTGTGTGTGTGTGTGTGTGTGTGTTGTGTGTGTGTGTGTGTGTGTGTGTGTGTGTGTGTACGCGCGCGTGCGCGCGCTGGAGTCACTATATGTGTGTGTCAGTTTGTCCGTTTCATTAAGACACAAATATTGTCTGTGCCTGGAGGTCTGTATGTGTGTGTCGGTTTGTCTGCTTCTTTAAGACACAAATATTGTCTGCATGGACGTCTGTATGTGTGTGTCGGTTTGTCTGCTTCTTTGAGACACAAATATTGTCTGTGTCTGGAGGTCTGTATGTGTGTGTCGGTTTGTCCGTTTCTGCAAGATTTACAAAGATAGTTTCTGCCTGGACGTCTGTATGTGTGTGTCGGTTTGTCGGTTTCTGTAAGACTCACAAACATCGTCTGTGTCTGGACGTCTCAGTGTTAGTTTGTTGGTGTCTGTCGGACTCAGAATTTTGGTATGTCTGTGAGTGCGTGTGACGTTAGACTATGTCGATGTGTGTCTGCCACCCCCCCAACTTCGACTCTGTGTGTGTCTGTTTCTATATGACCCCCCTCCCCCTCTGTTCGTTTCCAATAACATCACTGTAGTCTGCCGGTATGTTTCTCTAGAAAATTTATGGCAGACTCTTAGTGTGTTTCTGTTTGTATTTGACGCCCATTCCCACCCCTATCGTCTCCGTCTGAAGAAAAATTACCGTAGATTGCCAGTATTTTTTTGGTTTCTATTTGCCCCTCCCCCCCTTTCGTCTCTGTGCGTGTCATCGGTGTGTGCTTCTTTCAGACTCGCTCCCTTGTCTGTCTGTCCTTTCACGCTTGTCTTGTCTCTTTCCTTGCTTACCTCCCCTCCCCCTCCCGGCCAAGTTCCTCATTCTCTCCTCTCCTTCCCTAATCACTACAGACAGTTGCCTGCGTTAGCAGACTAGAACAGAAATTGATTGAAAGCACAAGTAGCCTTTTGTCTCTAACCCCTTTGTCCCCTATTAAACCCTGAAAGCACAATGTCAATTTCAACTGCAATCCCTTTCGTCACTTCCTGCTGCTTCCAGCCAATCACGTGAGACTTTGTCCCATAGAGACATTACTCTTGAATAGGCCATTATTTAGCTTTCTTTTCGGCAGAACGTCAATGCGATGTTTTGCCGAGAGAGAGAGAGAGAGAGAGAGAGAGAGAGAGAGAGAGAGAGAGAGAGAGAGAGAGAGAGAGAGAGAGAGAGAGAGAGGGGGGGGGGGGGGGGGGGGGTCCCATGACGGCGTAACGGCCAGTGTGGCGAGGGTGGGCCTGACTGTCAGGGAAGGCCAAGCCCCGGAAGAGTCTGTGTTGGTACGGTGTTTACGCGGAATAAAATTAGCTTTAAGTCTCAGTGGATGGGTGGGTAGTGTGAGTACAGCAGACTCAGACACACACACAGTCACACAGACACACAGACACAGACACACACACACAACACACAACACCACACACACACACACACACACACACACACACACACAGCAAGCACAAAACCCAACAAAGAACACACACAACACCACACCACACCAAAGGTCCACACCAGCACACACGCACCGACACACAACACACACGACACAGCACACACACACACGCACACACACACACACAACACACACACAACACACAGAGTCACACACACAGACAACAACACAGACACACACACACACACACACACACACACACCCCACACACACACACACCACACAACACACACCCACACAACACACACACACAACACACACAACACACACCACACACACACACACACACACACACACACACACACACACACACACAACACACAGTCACAGCACACACACACCACACACACAACACACAAAACACACACAACCACACAGACACACACACACACACGACACACAGACACACACACACGAGCGACACACACACACACACCACACACACAAAAGCACACACACACCACACACACACACACACACACACCACACACAAAACCACCACACAACACACACACACACACACACACCACAAAACACACACACACAACACACACACAGAAAAAGACAACAACAACACCCCCACACACAAACACACCCCACACCACACACAAAACAAAACACACACAACACACACAACACACACACACACACATACACAAACACACACACACACACACACACACAACTCACGCACACACGCACGCACGCACGCACACAGACTGACAGACACACACATACACACACATACATACATACACACAGACAGACAGACAGACAGACATCCCCCCCCTCCCCACACACACACCCACGCACACCAATCTTCCGTCACTAATTTACAATCTTCCGTCACCAGTTTACAGACACAGGCATAGTCAGACAGATGGATACACAGGCAGACAGACGCAGACAGACACTAGACACACTGAGACGGACATGAGACAGATTTGAGCAGGGGCAAAGTGCAGACGGTTTGCTGTAGTAAGGAGAAGAGGAGGACGTTGTGACGACGTACTGAGTCCGGAGCAAACGGCAGTGGGCAAGCGCCGAGGCCTGCCACTGAGTTCTTTTGACTTGTTTTGTAGCCGTAGTAGAACTATACCAGCAGTAGCCTTCAGCAGTCGTAGTAATAGTAGCAGCAGAAGCAGTAATAGTAGTAGCAGCAGCAGCAGCAGTGGTGGAGATGTGATAGTAGGAGTACCCTGACAGCAGCAGCAGCAGCAGCAGTAGTAACAGCAGTAGCAGCAGCAGTAGAAGCAGCAATAGCAGCAGTAGCAGTCGCAGTGGTAGCAGCAGTCGCAGCAGCAGTCGCAGCAGCAGTAGCAGCAGTCGCAGCAGCAGTAGCAGCAGTGGCAGCAGTAGTTGCAGCAGCAGTAGAAGCAGCAGTAGCAGTCGCAGCAGCAGTAGAAGCAGCAGTAGCAGCAGCAGTAGAAGCAGCAGTAGCAGCAGTAGCAGCAGTAGTAACAGCAGTAGCAGCAGCAGCAGTGGTTCTTGGATTCTAACGTTTTGTCAACCGCATATGATCACTTCAGGACGAATTTCACATTTAGACTTCTTTTACACCAGTTGAAAACACAAGCCACTAAATCACAAGTTTGTCCAATTCACTAACGCAACGTCCAAATCCAGCCACCTATTTTCCCTCAATGCACAATAACACATGGTTTTGTATCTATTTAGTTTCCGTTGGCACTCACCACGGGAACCTGTTTAAATCGCTTGTGACTGTGAGCAGGGAGACCTATTTTATTTTGCGGGGTCACACCAGAAAGTGCTTAGCCAAAACTAACGCGGTTAACAATGTGAGAGAAAATTTGGATAAAATGAAGGTGAATGAACCAAGAAGGCAGAAATGATGACAAGGAAAGAAATGATGACAAGGAAGAAATTATAGGCTGTGAGCGAAGCATAGGTGGCCATATTCTGAACTAACCTAGCTCTGGGTTTTCAACTAAGGGGACCTTAATTTCTGCGTCCGCTATACCCCTTGTTGGGAGTACTAGTAGTATGGGTTGCATTTAAGTTGAAAGATTTGTCACGTGCATTATTCATTCTGCTGTTGCTGCTGCTGATGCTGATGATGCTGGCGATGTAATCGGCCTCTGGCGGCGACGAGGGGACGCAGGTCTGTCAGCGGACCGCGGAAGCAGAGAAATGAGGGAGGCTTGGTGTGTCACCTCCGGCACCAGTGGTGCTGGGTGAGTGAGTGAGATAATCGCCTTTGTCACCGCAGGGCGAGCACTAAGCTTACATGTTGCCTTCCTCTCTCGGTCTCGGTCTCTCTGTATCTTTCTGAGTGCGCGCGCGTGCGCGCGCGCGTGTGTGTGGTGTGTGTGTGTGTGTGTTGTGTGTGGTGTGTGTGTGTGTGTGTGTGTGTGTGTGTGTGGTGTTGTGTGTGTGTAGGGATGTGTGTGTGTGTGTGGTGTGTGTGTGGTGTGTGTGTGTGTGTGTGGTGTGTGTGTGTGTGTGTGTGTGTGTGTTGTGTGTGTGTATGTGTGTGTGTGTGTGTGTGTGTGTGTGTGTGTGTGTGTGTGTGGTGTGTATGTGGGGTGTGTGTTTTGTGTGTGTGTGTGTGTGTGTGTGTGTGTGTGTGTGTGTGGGAGAGAGAGAGAGAGAGAGAGAGAGAGGAGAGAGAGAGAGAGAGGAGAGGAGAGAGAGAGAGAGAGAGAGAGAGAGAGAGAGAGAGAGAGAGAAGAGAGAGAGAGAGAAGGAGTGTGCTTGTGTGTGTGTGTGGTGGTGTTTTGTGGTGTGTGGTGGTGTGTGTGTGTGTGGTGTGTGTGTGTGTGTGTTTTTGTGTGTGTGTGTGGTGTGTGTGTGTGTGTGTTTGCGATGTTGTGTGTGTGTGTGTGTGCGTGTGTGTGTTTTGTGTGTGTGTGTGTGTGTGTGTGTGTGTGTGTGTGTGTGTGTGTGGTGTGTGTGTGTGTGGGGTGTGTGTGTTGTGTGTGTGTTGTGTGTGTGTGTGTGTGTGTGTGTTGTGTGTGTGTTGTTTTGTGTGTGTGTATGTGTGTGAGAGAGAGAGGGGAGAGAGAGAGAGAGAGAGAGAGAGAGAAAAGAGAGAGAGAGAGAGAGAGAGAGAGAAGAGATGGAGAGGAGATGAGGGAGAGAGAGAGAGTGTTTGTGTGTGTGTGGTGGTGTGTGTGTGTGTGTGTGGTGTTGTGTGTGGTGTGTGTGTGTGTGTTTTGTGTGTGTGTGTGTGTGTGTGTGTGTGTGTGTGTGTGCGTGCGTGTGTGTGCATGTTTCTCTATGATTCTGTCTCTGTCTCCCCCTGTTTCTGTCCCTCTCCCACTCTCTCTCTCTCTCTCTCTCTTGTATTTTTGTGAAACATTTTTTAAGGGCGGCAAAGTATCTTGCTAACCTGGCCTAAAAAAAAAGAAGGGCTCACCAAGACTGGTTAGATGAAAGAAGGCTGGTTAGACTGGTTAGATGAAAGAAGGCTGCCTCAGGCGCTTAATCAGGGAACGAGCTTTCAGCTTCTTGCAAGTTTTTGTCACCACGGAGAGAATATTAAAAAGACTACTCACGTATTGAAACTGATGACCGCGATGCTGGAAGACCACCCCCACCCCCCACCCGCTCCACCTCTGTCATCACCCACCACCACCAACCGTCATTGTACGCGGTAAGCAACTTTTATGTTCATTCTTTTTTAACGCTGTTGAGGAAAGTACTTACAGTGCAGCGAGCTAGTGGCGTGCCGTGGAGACTGCACTCGTGATCGATGGGCGGAGCTATTTCCGTCTGTACATGTGGCGTGCCTGATCTCCTCGCCCATGACCTCCTCTGTCAGCAGAATAAATAAAACATTCATTTTTTCCTACTGATGATACTTAGGTGACTCTGGACTTGTTTGGCAACAGACTGCTTCCCGGTACAATGACTTAACAACAGACTGCTTCCCGGTACAATGACTTAACAACAGACTGCTACCCGGTACAGCAGTGATTAAACAACACACTGCTACCCGGTACAGCAGTGATCTAACAACAGACTGCTACCCGGTACAGCAGTGATCTAACAACAGACTGCTACCCGGTACAGCAGTGATTTAACAACAGACTGCTACCCGGGAGAGCAGTGATCTAACAGACTGCTACCAGGTACAGCAGTGATCTGACAACAGACTGCTACCCGGTACAGCAGTGATCTAACAGACTGCTACTCGGTACAGCAGTGATCTAACAGACTGCTACCCGGTACAGCAGTGATCTTACAACAGACTGCTACCCGGTACAGCAGTGACTTAACAACAGACTGCTACTCGGTACAGCAGTGATCTAACAGACTGCTACCCGGTACAGCAGTGATCTTACAACAGACTGCTACCCGGTACAGCAGTGATCTAACAAACTGCTACCCGGTACAGCAGTGATTTAAAAGTACATTATTACAGCCAATTTAACCAACACAGCAGGAGCCGGTCTAATAGAACGGTTACAACGCCATTTACGCCGTCCTAAGCGATGGTAAACTGACAACGCAAAGTGATATCTTTGCGGTCAATGAAGCGGCCACAGTGGCTACCGACATCCTAATCACGGTCATATTTCACTCCCCCCCCCCCACCCCCTCCCCCCCATCCCACCCGGCAAGTAAACTGCTCTGGCGTTAGCTTGCTGCTGGGTTGAGAGCCGGTTTGGCCTAGCGGTAAGGCGGTAGGCTGGTAAGCGGAAGGACCTCGGTTCGATACCACTTCGGATCTCCTTTCTCTTCAAAAGTTGTGGTTTGTGGACACGGTCTTGTGACTTTGTCCCTCACAATTAATGAAACATTAAAATGGCTCTCATCGCTGCTCATCTTAATGCAGGAGTCATTCTGGTGGTGACAGAGTAGCGATAGATATAAACTCTCCCTCTTCCCACACCTCCATACCCCCTTCCCCCCATTCTCCCCGTCCCTAATAAGCCTGATGGTTTCTGTGGACGTTAAGCACCATGCTTACTTACTTACTTACTTGTCGCTGGGTCAAACTCGAGCTGTGCGCTTGGTGCGGTTATAGTTATGTGAACGATTCGAAGTTACGACAGCCCCGCCAAATCGCGGCCACGACACAAAATGCTGTCGGTTACAACTGTGATAGAGTAAGGCCGTCGGCATTTAACTGCGACTGGAAACCCCCAAGGATTTCTCTTCACATCCGCTACAAACTGACACCAGATGAATCCAATCACACGCTGAAAATTGGCTATTGCATAAACCGCAAAGCGATAATTATTTGCATTAATAATAATGATAATAATAATAATAATAAGGATGATGATGATGATTATGTAATAATTAAAAGATAAAGCGTCATAATTTTCCGCAAAAAAACAAAACAAAAGAAAGACTCGAAAGAAGAATAAGGGGGTGGGAGGGAGGGGGAAGGGGGGAAGGGGGGGGAGGGGGGGAGGGGGGAATGGAAAAAAGAAGAAGAAGCTCAAAACGATTTACAATTTTCACACAGTACACTATAAAACAACACACAAAAAAAACAACAACAAAAAAACAACAACCGAAAAACAACAACAACAACAACAAACAAACAAACAAAACAATACAGCAACCCAACTACAGAAAACGAAGTACAATGAAACACCAATGCAAGTACAGCTCCGGCCACCAACAAGAGCAGACAGACCCCCCTTTGTCGATGCGAGGTACTGCAAATCATCATTAAACTCATCGATTACCTCAAGGAGCTCACGGCGTGGAAATCAAAAACGCTGTAATAATCCTAGATCACCGTACACGTCCAACGGATTTATTCCTTTTTGAAATTTACGATCTCTTCGAGTCAGATTGTACACGTGTACCAAACCGGTCGTTGGGCGGCCATCATGAATCTCGTAAAGTGAGTAAACATGGTGCTTAACGTCCACAGAACCCATAAGGCTTATTAGAGACGGGGAGAAGGGGGAAGGGGGTATGGAGAGGGGGAGGGGGGCAGGGAGAGGGAGATTATATACCTATCGCTACACTGTCAACACCGGAATGACTTCTGCATTAAGGTGGGCAGCGATGAGAGCCATTTTAATGGTTTATAATTGTGAGGGACAAAGTCACAAGACAGTGTCCACAGACCACAACTTCTGATGAGAAAGGATAGCCGAAGCGGATTCGAACCGAGGTCCCTCTGCTTACGCCTTACCGTTAGGCCAAACCGGTTCACGGAAATCTCGTAGCAAATAGCTCGATTCTGTATCCAGTGACAAGTTAACGCCAGCGCAGAGCATCTTACGCCTGGGGGCACTCAAGTCACGAAGTACTGCGTATCATCGTTGAACTCATCGATTAATAATAAAAAACCTTTTTATAATGATATTGAAGTATCTGTAAAGCTCAAAATCTTGTCCATAGAGACTACTCTAAGCGCGCCCGCGCACCGCGCAAGCACACACACCACACACACACACACACACACACACACACACACACACACACACACACACACGCGGGCGCGCGCGCGCGCACGCACGCACGCACGCACGCACGCACGCATGCACACAAGCACCCGCATACACGAGTATTCTGATTATACAAAGCCTAATTTAAGGCCCAAGGACCTCACGGCGTTGAAACCCCACACGCTGAAATAATCCTAGATCATCGTACACGTCCAGCGGATTTATTTAGTCACAAAATTTACGATCTCTTCCAGTCGGGTTGTGCACGTGTACTGAACTGGTCTTTTGGCGGCCATCATAAATCTCGTATAAAAGATTAAACAAAATCTGAAACAAGAATGACTGCTAGCGTTTTAAAACAAGATCCAAACACATAAAAAGTTCAGAATTACGCTATTTATTAGGACAAAACACAACATGAGAATTTTCGGGGTAATCCCCTTTATCAAGCTACAAAACGACACTTAAACAACAGTTAAACGGGGAAAAACGATTTAAAAAAAAGATATCTCCATCGGTGGGGCGAAGTGTTATAAACTATGACCGCGATCATGATATCGGTAGCCACTGTGACCACTTCATCATTGGCTGCAAAAAGACCACTTTGCGTTGTTGTCAGAGTTTAAAACCATCGCGTAGGACGGCGTAAATGGCATTGTAACCGCTCCCCAGGCGTTTATTTATAACCGCCCACTTTGCTTACGCCAGCACAAGCAAAACCCAAATCGTTAGAATCAAGACGGAACTTTTATCCGGGGCGGACGCGCCTTATGTTTACGCGCGTGCTTGGTTACTATGCTTCCACAGTCTTAGTAGTAAACCCGATAGCTGCTCGGAGATAAAGAGACGGACGCGCCTTATGTTTACGCACGTGCTTGGTTGCTATGCTTCCACAGTCTTAGTAGTAAACCCGAACCTTTCGGAGGGCGCTGACAGCGTCGGTGGACAGCTGCTCGGAGATAAAGAGCACTGCCTCTTCAGGGGCGTAACCAATTCTGGCAGAGTCTGAGGAAGGTGCCGGAAAACGATGCTCGGAGCGTGGTACGGAAGGTGCCCCTGCGTGTGCCACCTGCCCACTCATTCCGGACAAAGACAGCGCCATCCCGCCCCATGTGCGTGCTCTGCTGGGATTAGTGATCGACATCTTTGACAGAACACAGCTCTACACGTACGTTCGTGAGAGCGAAAGCCCTTTGATCACGATTGCTTTGTTCCCGTGGAAAGGCAGCATGCCAGAAAGTGTATTGGGTGCCAGTGTTAGTTAACATGGAGCTGGCGTCACCCAGAGAGACAAGACAAGACCAGATAAGACAAGACAAGACACGGTCATAGTTTATAACACTTCGCCCCCCCCCCCTTCCCGTCCCCAACGTGTAGGCTGCTGGCGTTAGAGTATCAGCGTCACTTTGTGTGGAACTGAGTGACGTTACCAAGAAAGACAAGACAAGACAAGAGTATTCAGTGTCAGCGTCACTTTGTGTGGAACTGAATGACATTACCAAGACAAGACAAGACAAGACAAGAGTATTCAGTGTCAGCGTCACTTTGTGTGGGACTGAGTGACGTTACCAAGACAAGACAATACAAGACAAGACCAGACAAAACAAGACTATTTATGTGGAACTGACACTACTCAGAAAAACAACACAAAACACGGGGAGTGCGCAACACTGCAACAGAAAACAGAGCACTGGACAATGACTGAGAACATACCTATGGTAGAGTTTATCTATCTTGTATTTACTCGCATGTCAGGTGAGAGATACCGTAGGCGACTTGGATCGTTGGTCACACGACACACAGACGACCCGAGTCGCTTACGGTAGCTCTCACCTGGCATACGAGTAAATACAAGGTAGATAAACTCCACCTGGCATGCGAGTAAACACAAGGTAGATAAACTCCACCTGGCATGCGAGTAAACACAAGGTAGATAAACTCCACCTGGCATGCGAGTAAACACAAGGTAGATAAACTCCACCTGGCATGCGAGTAAACACAAGGTAGATAAACTCCACGTGGCATGCGAGTAAACACAAGGTAGATAAACTCCAACTGGCATGTGAGTAAATATAAGGTAGATAAACTCCGCTCGAGATACGTTGTCATTGTTCAGTGCTCTGGGCCTGATTCTGTTTCAGTGTCGCTCACTTTTTATGTCATAATAAATAAGCGTTCTTTTGAACCTTTTATGTGTTTGGATCTTGTTTTAGAACGCTAGCAGTCATTCTTGTTTTCAGATTTTTTTTAATGGGTACCTACGCTATGTTAACCAACATCATGCAAAAACATAATGCAACACACGGGTAATTAGCGCCATAGAAATGACCGCTATCATGATGATGATGATGATGATGATGATGATATTGACGATGATGATGATGGTGGTAATGATGAAAACATGTCTTGGTCTCCTCCGAATGAATCAGTTTTCTGGAGAAGAAGGAAGAGAAGGGGGAAAAGGAGGAAGGCATAAAGGAGAAGATCGACACGGAAGAGGAGGGGGAAGAAAGAAAGAAAGAAAGACAGAAAGAAAGAAAGAAACAAAGAAAGAAGAAGAACCAAGAAAGAAAGAAAGAAAAAAGAACAGAGAGAAGAAGAAGAAGAAGAAGAAGAAGAAGAAGAAGAAGAAGAAGAAGAAGAAGGAGGAGGAGGAGGAGAGCAAAGAAGTAGAGGAGAGAAGAAGAAGAAGATCATCGTCATCATCATCATCAGCAGCAGCAGCAGCAGCATCCACCACCAGCACCACCAGCACCAGCGAACAGTGGAAGAAGGGTGATGAGCAAAGACCATACAGCATTTTTCCTGAAGACAATAGACTGTACAGATTGAACTTGTACTTTGGTCGTTGCCAGCGTCCCAGGGAAGGGAAAAGCTTAGTAAGGGCGGGAGGAGATCGGGGACCCGGGAAGCGTGGCCTGGCTCCGTGAGGTCTTTACCAGCGTCACAGACCAACTAATGGCCCCCATGACAGCTGTAGCAGTGCCATAGACGACGTTTGGTCCCCAGCCAAGACAGCCGTTGTTGGCTTCACTGTCTGTAATGGTCGGTAATAACAAAACAGGGCCCGCCCAACAGTACTGTTCAGTGCACGGCGCGTCTGAAAGATGGAGCTGAATAATTAATCGATTTTTGTCTCCGCTTTCGTACTGCCACATTTAAATGGAAGGACTCTTACGAGTGTCTTGGAGAACAGGATTTCCAGCGTAAATATGTTGCCTAAAAGCAGCATGCTTTCCAGTTTTATTTTTAACGCGCTTTCGTAAATCGTAATTTTGTAGGTCAGTGTGAGGGCTGGGGTCTTGAAAAATGCCGTCAGCGTTGAGTAGACTTTAATTCAAGCAATGTAAGTGTACAAAAGCACCGCATTACAAATGATGTGCATTAAAACTGTATCAGTTCCAAGCTGATACAGTACCAGTGAAAAATGTAACAGCCTAGCAATACGACAAGAGTAATATCTGGCTTAGTTTTTGTTTCTTCAGAGCTCAGGAGCTGTGTGAAAGTCGAGGTGGACGTCCTGGTCTCCCGTCCCTAATAAACCTACGGTTTCTCTGGACGTAAAGCAACACTTCAACCAACTTAGGTTTTATTAGACATAAATAATTCGTTATTATTATTAACCTTCGTCGATTCTTATGACGACGAGTGCTTCCCAGGTATGCAAAGGACGAGAGAGCATTAGGATAACGTGTACTCAAAGAGCAGAATGTTTACCGTAATAACGTGTACTCCAAGAGCAAACTGTTTACCGTAATAACGTGTACTCCAAGAGCAAACTGTTTACCGTAATAACGTGTACTCGAAGAGCAGAATGTTTACCGTAATAACGTGTACTTGAAGAGCAGAATGTTTACCGTAATAACGCGTACTCGAAGAGCAGAATGTTTACCGTAATAACGTGTACTTGAAGAGCAGAATGTTTACCGTAATAACGTGTACTCCAAGAGCAGAATGTTTACCGTAATAACGTGTACTCGAAGAGCAGAATGTTTACCGTAATAACGTGTACTCGAAGAGCAGAATGTTTACCGTATCTTCCCCAGTCCCACCTGGCGAGCTGTCCACCCGGAAAGCTTCTACTTCCCTGGGATACTGAACGGGTTACCAGTCCATATTGTTCAGTTCTGTTTACTGTAAATGGGGTGAGGCCACGTTAACACACACACACGCTCTCTCTGTTGCTTTCTATCTGTTTCTCTCTCTCTCTCTGACATGCAGTCTCTCTCTCTCTCTCTTACACAACACACACACACACACACACACACACGCACGCACGCACGCACGCACGCACGCACGCACGCACGCACGCACGCACGCACGCACGCACGCACGCACGCACGCACTCACGCACGCACTCGCACACACACACAACACCACACACACACACACACACACACACACACACACACACACACACACTAACGCACGCACACACAACAACACACACATACACACACACACACGCACGCACACACGCACACACACACACACCACACACACACACACACAACACACACACGCACACACACACACACACCATGACGCACGCACGCACACACACACACACACACACTCGCACACACACACACACACACACACACACACACACACCACACACACACACACACACACACACTCTCACTCACCACGCACTCGCACACACACACACACACACACACACACACCACACACACACACACACACACACACACAACACACACACACAACACACACTCACGCACGCACCACACATCA
>JABMCL010000813.1:1367500-1377500 GCA_018857735.1 Alviniconcha marisindica
AGCACTGCCACTGTAGAAAGAGCATAGTTAAACATGGTGCCTAACGTCCATAGAAACCATACGGCTTATTGGGGACGGGGAGAAGAGGGGAAAGGGGTATGGAGGTGGAGGAAGAAGGAGATTATTATGTACTTATCGCTACACTGTCACCACCAGAATGACTCCTGCATTAAAATGGGCGGCGATGAGAACCATTTCAATGTTTCATTAATTGTGAGGGACAAAGTCACAAGACGGTGTCCACAGACCACAACAGGAACATAGTGGCGAAGCACGCACGTAAACACGAGGCGCTTCTGCCCCTGGTAAAAAAAAAAGGAAAAAAAAAAAGAGTTCCATCTCGATTCGAACGATCTTGGTTTTATTTGCGAAAGCGTAAGCACTTTCAGCGGTTATGAGCGAAACGTGACCCGATATGATCTGAGTTGTCTGAGTGGTTAGAAACTTAATACCGTTTGAGCCCAACGGAAAACTGTCAATTGGAGAATTGGGAAATCTACGGCATAACCAGTTATGGCAGTGGTTGGAAGAAGGATGTCGTAACCAGTTACGGCAGTGGTTTGAGGAAGGACGTCGTAACCAGTTACGGCAGTGGTTTGAGGAAGGACGTCGTAACCAGTTATGGCATTGGTTTGAGGAAGGCCGTCGTAACCTCTTATGGCATTGGTTTGAGGAAGGCCGTCGTAACCAGTTATGGCAGTGAATTGAGAAAGGACGTCGTAACCAGTTATGACAGTGAATTGAGAAAGGACGTCGTAAACCGATGCTTGGAGCTTACATGGGACATGGGCCTGGCTGCGGGCATAAGAGGACGACAAGAGGACGACAGAAGCAGAAGGCGGGGAG
This sequence comes from Alviniconcha marisindica, assembly GCA_018857735.1. Classification (NCBI taxonomy): domain Eukaryota; kingdom Metazoa; phylum Mollusca; class Gastropoda; family Provannidae; genus Alviniconcha; species Alviniconcha marisindica. The sequence continues at coordinate 1,368,347 of JABMCL010000813.1, forward strand.
GGAGTAAGAGGTGCACGAGGCTGAGAGAGCGAGACGGCCCACGAAGAGACGCTGATTTATTGGGGACGCTGCAAAGGCCGTATCTGTGCACTGCCGGAAGACAAACCGGGCCCCAGAAGGAAAAGGGGGCTGACAGGGAAGACAGCGAGTGGGTCATGGGGGCTGTCAGTGGGCGGACAACCAAGACAGCACGTGAAACACGACAACGCTGTTAGCTGCACCTGGAATACTGCCCTGCACCAGCACCCCCCTCCCTCTCCCTTCTCTCCCCCCCCCCCCCGCCAAAAAAGGAAAAAGAGAGAGGAGAGAGAGAGAGAGAGAGAGAGAGAGAGAGAGAGAGAGAGAGAGAGAGAGAGATGTCACGTTTGAGAAAAAAATCCACTGTTGCCAAGATATATTTTTAAACGGGAAGAAAAGGACACTGACCCGAACGCTTTGATGACAGCCTTCGTTGCAGTTCAAAGCGACTGCTAATGGCCTTATGACGTCACTGCGAACCTCCACCCTCGCCGCTAAAACGAAATTTCTTTTCTTGTGTTTTTCTTCTTTTGTTCTACTGATGTTTTAATAGGCGGCACGAAAATTAAGAAAATAAAACATAATCCAGACTTAAGAATAAACAAGGGCCTAAACTTGAAGTTTTATGCAGTATCGGGACATGGCCAGTAGTCCATAGATTGAGACAGACCGTGTACAAAGTTGTCATACGTTTTGTCCAAGCGAATCGATAACCTATGAGGAAGGAGAATTATTAGTTAGAACCGACTTTTCTTTCCGATTGAAAATGAGAGAGAGAGAGAGAGAGAGAGAGAGAGAGAGAGAGAGAGAGAGAGAGAGAGAGAGAGAGAGAGAGAGAGAGAGAGAGAGAGTAGTGCCATTTTTGTTTGCCTATTTCTCCATCGACGGAAGAAAAGCAAACAAAGAACGGCACATAATGCTGCACTGTACAAGGGCTCGTTTGACGTTTCGTTGGCAATTATTTCCACACAGCGGGAAAACAAATCCATTGTAACCAGCCTTTTCAGAATTCTGTAGCTGTCTACCGTTACACACACAATACCTAATTAGTCCCATTTAGGAAAGCCTAAATATCAGCTTACATTTCAAGAACAAAGCAAATGAAAATAAACTGCAGACGTAGTCGAATAAACTGTCGTCTTGTTGTCAAGTGTAGAGGAATTCTGATCTGATACATTCGCCACGCTGCCGAAAAGAGGCGAGAAGAACAGTAGGACAATGAAACGTTTTTAAACCACGCTAGGAACTTTGATCCACGTTCTAAGTACGGAAAGCCTCCGCGCGTGACAATATATTGATTATTATTATGGCTGGTACAAAGCTGATAAAGCCATTAGAACAAAAATGGTATCCTCAAGGACAAAATAGGAATTCCTTTTAGCTCAGGCTAGTTTCAAAATCGAACACACTGTCCACTAGGTTTTGACGTAAATTAAACAGAAAAGACTGAACTAGCCATCGAGCGGGACGACCAGATAACATCGATACAAATTACCAACCGTCTTGGGGTCCTTGTCCCGTGCCCTGGACTCTGGCCACGCGCAACCTTTCGCGAATCACGTGCGGCGGATGAATACAGTTCCCAGAGCTCCCATTTCATCAGCTGGTCCGCAATTTGTTGCGTTTTCCTGTCCCCAATGCGGACTAAAAACCGGCCAATTAGGGCCCCAGGGACCGGGCCACGAGGATAATTAGAACCCGACAAGTTCCGGGTCTCCCCCCCCACCCCCACACCCCCAACACACACCGTAACCCTCACCCTACTTTCCACTTTTGAAATCTTTAACCTGAAGTGTATCTCGGGCTGGTCTGGGTCTCAGAGGTCTCTAGGTCGTTGTGTGTGTCTGGTATCACGTTTTTTAGTGCTCCAAGTAGGCCTCTGCGCACCGACATCCCCCAGAGAGAGAGAGAGAGAGAGAGAGAGAGAGAGAGAGAGAGAGAGAGAGAGAGAGAGAGAGAGAGAGAGAGAGAGAGAGAGAGAAGAAATCATCTTGAAATAGCATAGCTATTAACAAAATTATTTGATATTGATGTGTGTGTGTGTGTGTGTGTGTGTGTGTGTGTGTGTGTGTGTGTGTGTGTGTGTGTGTGTGTGTGTGTGTGTGTGTGTATGTGTGTGTATGCGTGTGTATGCGTGTGCGTGCGAGCGCACGCGCGCGCGCATTCCTCGTGAAAATCTCTTGCGGAAATACTGAATTTGAGTGTGCCATTTTTCATTCTCCGTAAACAGACCTTTAAGAACAAGAACAAAAACAACTAACATAAGAACATTACAAGACCCCACTCTTCTTGTGTTGCACAAAAAAAAAAAGAACAAAAAAGAAAAAAGAAAAAAAGAAAAAAGAAAAAGACAAAAAGGCAAGAAGAAAACAGCATTTGCATCACCACTGGGTGCCTTGGCCCACGGCCGCCTCAAGGGGACGGCACTGTTGAAAAAACGTTTTCTTTTCGTTGTCGAACCAATATCGAAAACTTTATTTGTTGCTGTTATATTCATACTAGTGTGTGCTAGTTTTGAGTTTGCCATTTCTGTAGTCGTCATGCTAGTGTGTGCTAGTTTTGAATGTGCCATTTCTGTAGACATGCTAGTGTGTGCTAGTTTTGAATGCGCCATTATTGTAGTCATGCTGGTGTGTGCTAGTTTTGAATGTGCCATTTCTGTAGTCATGCTGGTGTGTGCTAGTTTTGAATGTGCCATTTCTGTAGTCATGCTAGTGTGTGCTAGTTTTGAATGTGCCATTTCTGTAGTCATGCTAGTGTGTGCTAGTTTTGAGTGTGCCATTTCTGTGGTCTCCATGCTATTGTGATCTATTTTTAATTTCGACAGTTTTTCGAAGCATTAATTTGTGGCGTTTCCGGCTGTCGACCAGTCTCAGCCTGTGTTCCGTGTGAAATAGAGAAAGGGTACGTGTATCCAGCCGTAGGCTACAGCCCAAATTATATTAAAATCTTTCATCGATTTTCGGCGGTCGGTTCTCCCACAAGGAAAATCGGGTTACCATTCTGGTGGCAGAAATTCCCCAGGTTCCACAACAACAGTAACGGAATGCATCCGCTACAGTACAGCAAGACTACAGAGCGGAGTGGTTTTAAAATTGACCGGCTGTGGACTAACAATGCAGGAACATTAGCACCCTCTTGTATTATAGTGACTGAGTTTGGAAAGCCCTTCTCTCTTTCTCATCTCATGTCATCTTCATCAATATCTTTAAAAAAACTTTATTTTAAAAATCTAGAAAAAGAAGAAGGATCTATTTATTTGAAATAAGTATAATCCCTCTCTGTCTCTGTCTGTCTGTATCTGTCTCTGTCTCTGTCTGTCTGTCTGTCTGTCTGTCTGTCTGTCTGTCTGTCTGTCTGTCTGTGTCTGTCTCTCTCTCTCTCTCTCTCTCTCTCTCTCTCTCTCTCTCTCTCTCTCTATTATATATATTATGTGTGTGTGTTGTGTGTGTGTGTGTGTGTGTGTGTGTGTGTGTGTGTGGTGTGTGAACACTCCCATTGCCACTATTTTGTTCACGGAACAGTTCAGTTTTCAGCAAGAAGCATGCCTGACGTTGCGCAGGAGTCCGTTCCAGACTGTAGGACCTTGAGGTGCAAACGAACGTTGGTCAGATCGCTTTGCTATGACAGAGGGGATTTTAAACAGATGGGTGAAAGAGGAGGGATGGGCCACGAAGGAACACAAACCTTGAGGATGTTAGCAAGGTGCTGACCACCCGAACCATTAACCTCTTCACTGCCACGATGTCTCTTCAAAACGACCAATAAAAGTGCCAAATTTAAAACTCTTCAGCGTTTTTGTCTTCTTTTTCGGACTGGCATGTGAAAGGATTTTCATCAAAACGCACAGCATTGAAAGTAGATGTGCTATAGGACCGGAAAATATACTGTTTGCAGGTGCGTGCGTGCATTTTTGAGCCCGGAAATTTTGCCTGCTGGGGCAGTTAAGGGGTTACCAGAAGAGAAAAAATGGAAGAACGTTTATAGTAGCCAGCTGAGTGTATAATTATACGAGCATGTCTTGTGCTCATTCAAGCCTGACCCAAGGGTCACTCATTCGAAACAAAGGGAAAAAAACGAAACAAATTCTGTTTTCGCTCTTTGAGCCGGTCATTCAGCTTGAATTAAATCCATTTCAATAATAATTTAATAAATTCACAAAGAACAGTTCCATCAGGTCGGTAATATTGCTTATGTAGTCATGTTTTACAAGTGTTCATCATTATCATTGTTACGAAGAGCAAACCCGCAGCAAATCAGCGACACGGAAGGAATGATCCATTAGAGAGATTTACACACTATACCGATGGACAGGATCAGCAGAATTTGCCGTCATTAAGAAGAAGAAGAATGGAAATTTGTAAAGCGCCTACCCTGCGGCTCAAAGCGCTGAACAAGCATAGTATAACACACATAATGTACATCGAGATGCAAAACGTTATCAGCAATGGAAAAACAGAAGAAGAAACAAAAGAGTAATAAAAGTCTGACCAAAAAGCAGACGAAAAGCTGACGTTAAGTTCTAATTCTACTGCTCTTAGACACCTGAGCGTTGCCGAATGCCTAATGCCTAATGGAAAAACTGCTATTACAGACCTGAGAACACCGACGGAATGGACTATGTCATAAATACCTTTTGACATGAGGACCGTGGCAGAATTCCGTATCGTACGACTAACCGCCAAAATAGACACTGGAACATTAACGGAATTAACCACACAATAGGTCCTCACAGAAGAGAACGATAAGAGGACGACCTTCCTGGCAGCTGTGCTTCGGCATATGAATGGTAGCAGAATATGTTAGCTTATGATCATGATTGTTTCAGAACAGGAACAGGATACTAAGAAAAGAAGCCTAGGGAATGACTGGCCACATGCAAACACGAGAACAATAACAAAATAACCGCTGACCTGAGACATGAATACGAACAGGAAAAGAGGGAGCTGTCACATTTCACACTCGGGCACTCAAAAAAAAAAAAAAAAAAAAAAAAAAGCTGTCACACTTCACACACGGACACTGAAAAATGAGCTGTCACACTTCACACTCGGTCGTTGAAAAAGGATGTATCACACTTTACTCTCGGACACTGAAAAAAGAAAAAAGAAAAAAGAAAAGAAAAAAGAAGAAGAAAAAGCACACTAAACTATGACACTTCACACTCGGACATTGAAAACAAAAACAAAACAAAAACTAAACTAAACTATGACACTTCACATTCGGACATTGAATAGAAAAAGAGGCCATGGTCACCCAGACGATGGCCCAGAAGCAGGATGGGAAAGACCTTTCAGACAACGGACCAGACGAGAGGTCACCAGGAGCAGGACTGCGGTATGCCAGCCCCTGGGGAGCTGGTGCTCGGCTATGCTGTCGAGCAAAGCGTCTTTCCGGCTTCCGGTGGAGTCTCAGCGTCTTTCCGGTTTCCGGAGGAGACTCAGCCGGTTAGCTGACGCCTAGCAGTGGATGAAGACCCATATCCTTGTCCCCAGCACAGCATCGGAGGCAGAACCGTGTCCTCGGTAATGGCGGCCATTTTTGTCCTCAGCAAATGAGTAACAAAAATATATGAAGAGTGCTGTCCAAAGGCTGGGCGCTGACATGCTGATTTACGGAGGCGTTGCTGAAGCGCGCGGAGCTGTAATGTGATTCCTGCATCCTCCCGCTCCACATTTGAATAATTTGGTATCAAACCAGGAAAAACTGCGTCCGCGAGATAAAGAACAAGCGTTTTTTGGAGTTTAACGCTTCATCAGCCGCACAGGGCACCTGAGGACGTGGATGAAAGGGAAAAGTGATAGAATTTACACAACAAATTTTGAAGAGAGAGAGAGAGAGAGAGAGAGAGAGAGAGAGAGAGAGAGAGAGAGAGAGAGAGAGAGAGAGAGAGAGAGAGAGAGAGAGAGAGATTTTAGCTGAAAAGACTGATAGAAGGCGAGTTGTTAGAAGAGGAGAGGAGACACAGCAATTATTCCACACACACGTTGAGTGCAGCTCACTAATACAATCGCATAAAAGATTATTCATCAAGTAACCACAAAGAATGCAAACCATTTTTTACACATTACCCTGATCAATACGCGCCCACACATCCCCCCACTCCCCCCCCCCCCCCCACACCCACATACACGACTAGTGAAAAGTGGGTATTAATATTATCTGGGACGAAAGTACTGTGGAAGAAAAGAGACGACAGTTTTCACATTGGTTTAAAAGGATGATAGGGCTGATCAGTGCTCAAGGTCTTGTGGGAGTGAATTTCAAATCTTCTTTTGGGCTGGCCTTCAGTTTAAGTACATTCAGACCATCATGTCAAGCAGATTCCTTTGTTTTATTGTTGCTCTGCCCAAAATACAAACCGCGATCGCACAGGGGTTCGAACCAGCAACTTCTGGATACTCAGACTCTAGCGCTGTCACCACGTGCCCGCCTTGCCTTCCTTGCACATGCTTTGTATTATTCTTCACGATGTCTGCTTTTTCTCCTTCCTCTTCCGTAAAGTGTTTAGCTTCACCAGTTTGCAGACTCTCACTGTTTGGTCCATGATGGGTTATTTTGGTCCTTTCATTATCCACCTAAACTCTGATATGCACTACGGCTTTTTGATGTGGGTTTGTGGTCTTTTTGCATGCATATACACATAGGAGACCTCGGTTTATAGCCTCATCCGAAGGAACTTAAATAGTCTGCACATAATTTTAACTCCGGAGGAATTTCAGCGTGGGCGCAAATTCTAGCATGTAACGGTCACCCATCTGTGTGGTAACCACACTGGATCGTGCTTAACGTCTGGCTTTCGAGAGAAGTGCTCTCGCTCTGCGTCACCGACCCTCATTTGCATAAACTACGCAAAAGTACACTGAGCCAGTGACCCGATCATCAAGCTTGCGACCTGCCAGGAAAATGGATAGTTGGCAGGCACGTTATACACACATCATCCTTCCTTGTCTTGGTCAACAACCTGGGGGACACAGCTTCATTAATTTGCAAGAGTGGATCCGCAGCCACTTGGTGCTGAACAAGGAAATGGCAATGGCTTCTTTACACAACTTTCGTGGCATTTGTCAGCACGTCTTGTTTGGGTTACGCGCGCAGAAGCGTGCGAAGCCATATACAGTACATGTTACCTCACTGGCATTGTGATTGGTGTCACAGTCAGATCAGTGCAGTTCCTTTCCGAGCCCGAAGTTCAAATCGAGGTGGTTTCAGTGTGTTTGAGAAGGTCCATCTGTGCTCAGCCCCGCTCCGGATTCTGAAACTTTACACCAATATTGCCCATGAAAGACATCACATATGTGCCACACGGCTCTGTCACCGTAGCAAGGGAATCATCAGTCGATAGCCCCGTCCTTGTGACAAAACAGACCATGTCGATAGCCCCGTCCTTGTGACAAAGCAAACCATGTCGATAGCCCCGTCCTTGTGACAAAACAGACCATGTCGATAGCCCCGTCCTTGTGACAAAGCAAACCATGTCGATAGCCCCGTCCTTGTGACAAAACAGACCATGTCGATAGCCCCGTCCTTGTGACAAAGAAGACCATGTCGATAGCCCCGTCCTTGTGACAAAGCAGACCATGTCGATAGCCCCGTCCTTGTGACAAAGCAGACCATGTCGATAGCCCCGTCCTTGTGACAAAGCAAACCATGTCGATAGCCCCGTCCTTGTGACAAAGCAGACCTTGTCGATAGCCCCGTCCTTGTGACAAAGCAGACCATGTCGATAGCCCCGTCCTTGTGACAAAGCAGACCATGTCGATAGCCCCGTCCTTGTGACAAAGCAGATCATGTCGATAGCCACACCTTCATTAATTTGCAAGAGTGGATCCGCAGCCACTTGGTGCTGAACAAGGAAATGGCATTGGCTTCTTTACACGACTTGTGACAAAGCAGACCATGTCGATAGTCCCGTCCTTGTGACAAAGCAGACCATGTCGATAGCCCCGTCCTTGTGACAAAGCAAACCATGTCGATAGCCCCGTTCTTGTGACAAAGCAGACCGTTAGTCGATAGCCCCGTCCTTGTGACAGACCGTCAGTCGATAGCTCCGTCCTTCTGACAGAGCCGACAGTTACTCGATGGCCCCGTCCTTGAGACAAAGCAGACCATGTCGATTGCCCCGTCCTTGTGACTGATCGTTAGTCGATAGCTCCGTCCTTGTGACAGACCGTCAGTCGATAGCTCCGTCCTTGTGACAGACCGTCAGTCGATAGCTCCGTCCTTGTGACAGACCGTCAGTCGATAGCTCCGTCCTTGTGACAAAGCAGACCGTCAGTCAATAGCCCCGTCCTTGTGACTGAACAGACCGTTAGTCGATGGCCCCGTCCTTGTGACAAAGCAGACCATGTCTATAGCCCCGTCCTTGTGACAAAGCAGATCATGTCGAAAGCCCCGTCCTTGTGACAAAGCAGACCGTCAGTCGATAACATGAGCAAACAGTATCTGTTTTGATCGTAATCAAATTAAATACAAAGTGTTATACAACCAAAGAGTCAGCTTTGCGGGCACAAATTCCATGGACAAAATCCCCGCAATCAAACGCTTCTCCACTCAGCAGGTTCGCTGATACCACCTACTTCCAATCTGGCATGAAGAAAAACAAGAGAGAGAGAGAGAGAGAGAGAGAGAGAGAGAGAGAGAGAGAGAGAGAGAGAGAGAGAGAGAGAGAGAGAGAGAGAGAGAAAATCTCGCTAATCGATTTTGTGACCTGCCTTGGTAACATCATTGTTACTTTAAATTAAGTTGTAATGTCCTGTCAAATGTGTGGGTAGCAATGACGCTTTTAAAGAGAATGAAACATTTCACTTCAGTCACATAGCGGCCATTTCTATAGCACAATTTTCCCACCCACAAGAGAGAGTGCACACCGCGCTTTACGGGATCAACAAAAATGGGTGCATAAAACAAATAACATAAAAAGCATAATATTGTATTTCTCGCAAACCGCACACGCACACGCACGCACGCACGCAAGCAACCACACACACACACACACACACACACACACACACACACACACACACCACACATAACACACATACGCGCGACAGCAGCAGACAGAACAAAAAAGACACGGCAGGAGAAAAGAGAGAGAGAGAGAGAGAGAGAGAGAGAGAGAGAGAGAGAGAGAGAG
>JABMCL010000813.1:1387500-1390000 GCA_018857735.1 Alviniconcha marisindica
TACATTATGGAATGAACCTGGATCATGCTGAGATGGAAACTGACTGATTTGTTGTCAGTTGTATACATTATGGAATGAACCTGGATCATGCTGAGATGGAAACAAAGGCGGGTTGGTACTGATGGTAGAGCTGTTTTCAAAAACTGATCACTTTGCCTGGATGAATCTACCGAAGAATGGGTTTGGGGTTTGGAAACAAAGAATTCAGCGCAGCCATCAACGTTCATGTATCTAGATATATTTATTATGGCAGTGTTTCTTCTCATAAAATCAAAACATTTTATTTTTTACTTTTTACGACTGTCGTTTGAACAGGTAACCGCTGCACATCAAAAATTCGGTATTTTAGAATCAGAAATGTACCAGCTAAGTCTCTTCCTCAACACCAGCCGGAAGCGAGCCGTGAAAAGCTACCCGCTGAACACCGAAGGTCTCGTCGAGTCACGCAGTTTCACGCAACTTACCGCGATCTCAGACGCGTCGGCGGAATTCGGCAACAAGGCTGTTGTGGAGACTGTTGCTAGCTTGTAACCGGACGTAGCACGCGACCCTTACAAATGACGTAGGGTATGCGTGACCTAGTTTTGCGAAAGGGCTCCCAGAATGTGTTGTGCTTTGGCAGCGTAACAGTAGGAAAGGTATTGATCAATCTAATGAGGTCTGCGTTTTTCTCACATTATTCACGAGCAGCGAATGCTGTTCACCGAGTCTGATCAAAGAGTGACGAGTAAATCAAGAGCAAGCACACACTATTAAACAAAAACGTTCTGCTCGTGTCAAATATAAAAATAACTGCGCCTGGAGAAGTCTAACGCGCTGAGAGAGAGAGAGAGAGAGAGAGAGAGAGAGAGAGAGAGAGAGCATGGCTTTGACCTTCCCTTTTTCGCGGATGTGCACCGAAGTGTACAGCGAAATTACTTCCTGCACTCGAAACTCTAGTCTCCCATTACCGAGAAGGAGCCGCCCTTTGAGCAGGTTCGTTTGATACCTTTGGCAGAGGGCGGTGGGTGGAACGTCGGCACGATCAGCCCTGGGGCTGCCAGCTCCACGGCCTTCCGCCGCACCATCAGCACGGCACAGCCTTCCTCAGCTGGTGCTGTCCACACAGGCCGCTGTCTGGCTGTCGTCGCCCCTTGCTGACACAACGCCAGAGTTGCACCCGCAAATATTTGTCGCTGCAAGATACACATTTGCAGAGGCAATGGCGTACTTTTAGTTACAAAGCAACACAATGCATAACACACACACACACACACACACACACACACAACACACACACACACACACAGAGGCACACACACACACACCACACCACACACACACACACACACACACACACACACAACACACACACACACGCACACACACACACATACACGCACACGCACACGCGCACACGCACACGCGCACACACACACACATACACATACACCCCCCCCCACACACACACACACAAGACGGGGTTAACATTGGGCTTAACCGGTGCGCAAAGCGGGGCAAAAGCAAACGGTTGAACTTATCCGTTTTTTGTTTGTTTCGGGTTTTTTTAGCACACAAAAAGGAAAAGAAAACAAAGAAAAAAAGAAGAAGACTGAATTGAACCAGACATGACCAACGGTTGAACCTACCCGTCACTTGAACTTGTCCGACTTGAACCTATTAGGCTTGAACTGAGTACGTACATGCTGCCCTCACTTGGTCAGTCGGAATTCGTCGCCAGGTAATGGTGAATAGACGTACCTAGACAGCTGAGCAGAAGAAATGAATAAGGCCTAATGAAACAAGACAGCAGGAAGGCGGTTTGACGGACCGCTTGGTTGAATTAGAGATGGAAGGCTCAGCAACCGGTAAGCCGTACTGATGAGAATTTGAGTGATCCGGCCTTGACTTTCGGGGATCAGGACGTAAATGTTCGCGCGGTCGTTGAGGGTTTAGGGACGGAAATAAGCGCTTCCTGTACTCTGGAGACCCCCACCATTATTTTAACCGTCGATCTGCCCGTCCTTCCACTAAATTCCTTAAAGGAGCTAGCCCTCTCAAAACAAACATGCTTTAACTATGAATCACGGAGACTTGTAGTAATAGCAGTATTAAAAAAACACTGAAAACAACAAAAAAACAACAACAACCTTTTACGCCCAGCCAAAGAGGATGGTTATATCAGGGCGATAACACTGAGAAGAGATCCAAATCAAAACCAAGAACAAATGAGTTTGCTTTAAAAGGTCTCTTAGATGACATATCGAAGTTAGGAAACGAGTTTTATGACTGACGATTATTTGGATCGGATGCACAAGACACCAGAAATGTCAACACCCAGGCCCTATGTTCAACAAAAATAGCAACAGCCTGTATAACTGGCCCACTTGAGGTAGATTCTTCTTCTTCCTTTTAATTTAAGGTCTTTTCACATAAGTGATATTAGACTGCTCTTACAGTTATCAAGATAAAAACATATGTCAACATGTTACACCAAAACAAAAGCATACCTCAAGCAATT
>JABMCL010000813.1:1395000-1420000 GCA_018857735.1 Alviniconcha marisindica
GCTCTCTCCTCTTCTGTCAGTTCAAACAGATCAAAATCATTTTCGCCCAGATTGTCATAAAAATCATCGTCAGAGAACTGATCACTGTCGTTGTACTCATCCGCCGCCATCTTTCCAGCTGTACAGAATAACCTAACCCCATCCCTAGAAATGGACAAATTTTGTGCACTGGACACTTTCCCACACTCTGGCAGTGGCCAGGCACGGCTAATCAAAGCATTGTGCGGCATATCAAAACATTCCTCAGGTCCCGTTACACTGGCCAGGGGAACTGAGGTGCTGACCATGTGACAGATAGGCACGGATTTCAAAGGCAGAACCGCTGCAGCGGCCAGCTGGAAGGAAGGGAGTGTTTATGTCTGCCCCTCTCTAGCGGTTCTCAGGAATGAAGGGAAAGATTCTCTCAACCGCTGTAGCGGTTTTCAGGGATGAAAGAGCTAGCTAGTATCAAACTCCAAGCACTTGTTTACAGCAACCTTCCTCCAACCACTGCCATAACTTGTCACGCCATAAAAGTAAATTTAAAATAAAAGTTGGCTAACTGATAGCTTTTCGTTGGTGCTGCAATGGCAGTGAGTTTGCAACAGACTAGTCAGTTACATCACACAAGCGATAGCTCTCATCGTTTACGCCAACACCAACAAAACGAAAATCGTTTGAATCGAGACGGAACTAATTTCTCCCTGGTGCAGACGTGTCCCGTGCTTACGTGCGTGCTTCGACGTTCTGTTGCTTCCACAATCTTATTATAAATAGTAGCAGGACAGATGCACGGAGATAAGGAGCTATGTTTCTTCCACAGTCTTATAATAGCAGGACAGACGCACGAAGATAACTGAGGAGCTATGTTACTTCCACAGTCTTATTATAGTACCAGGACAAATGCGCCGAGATAAGGATCTATGTGGCTTCCACAGTCTTGTTATAGTCCCAGGACAGATGCGCGGGGAGATAACCGGAGAGCTATGTTGCTTCCACAGTCTTATTATAGTACTACTACTACTACTTGGTTCTTAATGTCCTCGGATGTCAGATGACATATTAATTATAGTACCACGACACAGTCTTATTATAGTACCAGGACAGATGCGGGGAGATAACTGAGGAGCTATGTTGCTTCCACAGTCTTATTATAGTACGAGGACACAGTCTTATTATAGTACCAGGACAGATGCGGGGAGATAACTGTGGAGCTTTGTTGCTTCCACAGTCTTATTATAGTACCAGGACAGATGCGGGGAGATAACTGAGGAGCTATGTTGCTTCCACAGTCTTATTATAGTACCACGACACAGTCTTATTATAGTACCAGGACAGATGCGGGGAGATAACTGAGGAGCTATGTTGCTTCCACAGTCTTATTATAGTACCACGACACAGTCTTATCATAGTACCAGGACAGATGCGGGGAGATAACTGTGGAGCCATGTTGCTTCCACAGTCTTATTATAGTACCAGGACACAGTCTTATCATAGTACCAGGACAGATGCGGGTAGATAACTGGGAGCTATGTTGCTTCCACAGTCTTATTATAGTACCAGGACACAGTCTTATATAGTACCAGGACAGATGCGGGGAGATAACTGTGGAGCTTTGTTGCTTCCACAGTCTTATTATAGTACCAGGACACAGTCTTATCATAGTACCAGGACAGATGCGGGGAGATAACTGTGGAGCTTGTTGCTTCCACAGTCTTATTATGTACCAGACACAGTCTTATATAGTACCAGGACAGATGCGGGGAGATAACTGTGGAGCTTGTTGCTTCCACAGTCTTATTATGTACCAGGACACAGTCTTATCATAGTACCAGGACGATGCGGGGAGATAACTGTGGAGTTATGTTGCTTCCACAGTCTTATATAGTACCAGGACAGATGCGGGGAGATAACTGAGTACTCATGTTGACCATTCCACAGTCTTATTATAGTACCAGGACACAGTCTTATCATAGTACCAGGGATGCTAGGTGCTTTAGTGTTTAGTCTATAGGGTGCCAGGACACAGTGTGCTTTATGTCGGCAGATGGGGTTAGTGTTCGCCTTAGTGGTGCTGCAGTGTATAGCAGAATCTGGAGGAAGGGTGCCGGAAAACGAAGCTGTACACTGTATATGTGGTGTTTTAGTGTTTGCCTATTGTGGTGCTTTAGTGTTTGCCTATAGTGGTGCTTTAGTGTTTGCCAATTGTGGTGCTTTAATGTTTGAGTATTGTGGTGCTTTAGTGTTTGCCTATTGTGGTGCTTTAGTGTTTGCCAATTGTGGTGCTTTAGTGTTTGCTCATATTGTGGTGCTTTAGTGTTTGCCATTTCACATTGTGGTGCTTTAGTGTTTGCCATATTTCAGTGGTGCTTTAGTGTTTGCCTATTGTGGTGCTTTAGTGTTTGCCATTGTGGTGCTTTAGTGTTTGCCAAAGTGGTGCTTTAGTGTTTGCCTATTGTGGTGCTTTAGTGTTTGCCAATTGTGGTGCTTTAGTGTTTGCCAATTGTGGTGCTTTAGTGTTTGCCAATTGTGGTGCTTTAGTTTTGCCTATTGTGGTGCTTTAGTGTTTGCCTATTGTGGTGCTTTAGTGTTTGCCTATTGTGGTGCTTTAGTGTTTGCCTATTGTGGTGCTTTAGTGTTTGCCAATTGTGGTGCTTTAGTGTTTGCCAATTGTGGTGCTTTAGTGTTTGCCAATTGTGGTGCTTTAGTATTTGCCTATTGTGGTGCTTTAGTGTTTGCCAATTGTGGTGCTTTAGTGTTTGCCTATTGTGGTGCTTTAGTGTTTGCCTATAGTGGTACTTTAGTGTTTGCCTATTGTGGTGCTTTAATGTTTGCCTATTGTGGTGCTTTAGTGTTTGTCTGTTGTGGTGCTTTAATGTTTGCTTATTGTAATACAATGGGGATTACATCTTGTTCTGAACATTCTTTCAGCTCATTGCTGTGGTGTGTGTGTGTGTGCGTGCGTGGGTGCGTGTGTGTGTGTGTGTTGTGTGTGTGTGTGTGTGTGTGTGTGTGTGTGTGTGTGTGTGATATAGGTCTTGCTGTTTGGCTTTTAGTGGATTGAATCACTTGTAGGCTAATCATTGTGGGGTTTGGGGGGTCATTTTCTGCTTGTCTCCACTTGGATGTTTAAACTTGATTTCTGTACAGCGCGTTTTTGTGTTAGAGGTTCGCGTTTTACAGAGAAATTAATCATTCTCATTATTATTATCTATTAATTTTGCCAGGGCAGTCGGGGAAAATTCCATACTCTGATTTCAAGATGCCCAGGAGTTTTTCATGTGCGCCACCAGGAGCATTATGGCCCGGCATAGTTTTGGTTTTCGTTCATCTAAAGGACTAGGCACTCTGTCCTGCATCTTCGCCAGACTAGAAGACAGAGCACAACGCTGAGTCTGGGTGGCACCGGGATCGAACTCGGGATTCCCGCTATGTGCAGAACGCTAGCCAACGAATGTTGGTTAGTATATGGATTTGAACGTCCTGTGTGCAGAATGCTAGCCAACGAATGTTGGTTAGTATATGGATTTGAACGTCCTGTGTGCAGAACGCTAGCCAACGAATGTTGGTTAGTATATGGATTTGAACGTCCTGTGTGCAGAACGCTAGCCAACGAATGTTGGTTAGATTTATGGATTTGAACGTCCTGTGTGCAGAACGCTAGCCAACGAATGTTGGTTAGCATATGAATTTGAACGTCCTGTGTGTAGAACGCTAGCCAACGAATGTTGGTTAGTATATGAATTTGAACGTCCTGTGTGCAGAACGCTAGCCAACGAATGTTGGTTAGCATATGAATTTGAACGTCCTGTGTGCAGAACGCTAGCCAACGAATGTTGGTTAGTATATGGATTCGAACGTCCTGTGTGCAGAACGCTAGCCAACGAATGTTGGTTAGTATATGGATTTGAACGTCCTGTCAACCTCACAGGGTCCTCTCCGCACGAGCAAACTCTGTCATAAGCAAATGCTCATTTCAAAACTCTTCGCATACGTGAACACTTTCTCAGATCAGGTCAGAGCTGCAAAATCAGTCCACACACACATTGAAACAAAACATGTAATAGATTTTCAAATAGTTCCTCACTTTTTAAGAAGGCATATAAAGCTGAAACATGCAGGTATTCCAGTTGTTGACCATTCCGTCTGATCAATACCAGATGAGAGAGAGAGAGAGAGAGAGAGAGAGAGAGAGAGAGAGAGAGAGAGAGAGAGAGAGAGAGAGAGAGAGAGTACGTACGTAACAGAGCTTTCGTCACGCCCAGTCAACCGGTACGGTTATATCAGGGCGATGAGAGAGAGAGAGAGAGAGAGAGAGAGAGAGAGAGAGTGAGAGAGATTAAACGTAGAGTGATCCCCTCTCCCTCCGAACTCTGTATGGTAGGGGGCGGGCAGACCCTACCTCACGCACAAAAATGGCCGAGAGCGTGTTTTTATTTTAAAATTTTAACTGGTGTCTATTAACTGGCCCTGCATCCAGAGGTCAGGGGTCAGGCACAGGCCAGGAACAGTGCACAGAATGAAGATTTTCCTTTCCTAGTGGCATCAGCCACTCGTCTGCTACACACCACTATCACCACCACTCCACTCCAGCGCCTTGGTTTCTCTCATCCGCTGCTCTCGTCCCACTGTCGTGTCGTCTTTGCGTGCACGTGCTAAGCGTGAACAGTGTGCAGCGCAGAGCCAGGCCGCTTGCACTGCCGCCAGCGTCTGTACCGGACCAGAAAGCCGTCAGGGGAGAGAAACCCATCGCACGAAATGGGAAGAGAACTCTTGGGCCGCACGGCACGCAGTGTGTAGGCTGGCAGGATTGCTGACAATTCTACACTTTCGTGACCACGTTGGCCGACACAGGAATCTGGTTTGTGCCCTTTTTGTGCCCCGTAGTTACCTTGATTGCTGTTTAAATTAGAGGTGTTGGTTGGGTTGTAGTTCTTGTGCTTGCTGCTTTTGTTGTTAGGTTTGTTTAAACCGATTTGTCTCCGGAGAGGTACTGGCGGGCAACTGACGAGATTTCAGGAGGTGTGGAGATAGGGAACTGCACCTAACGTTACGCGGTCACCGCTAGAGTGATTCAGCGTTACGGTGAGCGCGTTTTCAAGTTATGTTTAAGTAATTGTGAGGGCAAAGTCACAAGACAGTGTCCATAAACTATAGCCTTTGGAGGGGACAGCCGAAGCGGGACTCAAACCCATGTCTCTGCTTACCAGCCCGAGTGCCTCACCGACAGGCCAAACCAGGCCACACTGATTGGGTTCAAGTAAGTAAACATGATGCTTAACATCCATAGAAAGCATAAGGCTCAGTTATTAGAGACGGGGAGAGGGGGGAGAAGGGGGTATAGAGGTGGGGGGAGAGGGAGATTATATACCTATCACTACACTGTCATCACCAGAATGACTTCTGCATTTAGGTGGGCAGCGATGAGAGCCATTTTAATGTTTCATAATTGTGAGGGACAAAGTCACAAGACAGTGTTCATGGACCACAACTTTTGATGAGAAAGGAGAGCCGAAGCAAGATTGGTTCAAACACGAAATGGCTTTTATAAGATAGGATCAGTGCGGGTGGCAGACTTCTACGTTTATGGAATCCACGAGACGAAAGCTCTGTTGAACAGCCGCTTCATGTGTCCAGCTTTTGTTGTCAGGCAGTTCCTGGCCTTTTCCAATGCCGTAGTCTGGGTTAAATCTTATCGAGCTTTCCGAAAACCGCTATTCTGCACACATTTGTGAAAATTAGATTGTGTGAGTGTTTCTTTTTGTCCTTCTTTCGTTCACAAAACTAAGCAGGCATTCATTGTCCAGACTCGACATTTACAAAATGTGAACCGTGTTGATGACGTGCAGATAGAAACAACAAGGCTACCGCGGCTTAGCGGAGGGTGCGACAGCGTGAAAACGACAAACTGTGAATCATCCTAGCCATGACCACGACCCAGTTCCTTATCTTAGGATCAGCGTATATGTGAGAGGTAAGTCCAGTACGATTTTAACCCAAGATTGGGCACTGGAGAGAGAGAGAGAGAGAGAGAGAGAGAGAGAGAGAGAGAGAGAGAGAGAGAGAGAGAGGAGAAGAAGAAGAAGAAGAAGTCAGAGTACTGTAAAGTTCAAAAGGGGCTCCAGACACCCAGAACACAATAAAGGGGCTCAGATAAACCAGAAGCTCCGTACATTGAAGCATCGACTTTGCAAAAGGACAAGTGGTACACTTAACAGCCCGATTGCTGCAGTCGCTGACGATGTGACCAGATGAAAGGCTGTGAGCTGGGTTTATGACGCCATCACACCCGCCTGACCTGCTGCCGGTCTGGAGGCTGAGTCAGGAGCTGGTGGATGTGATGGACATTGCCTCCCTTCCTCGCCCGTCTCACGCCGCTCACAGCCACCATGCATTTTTCATGGAAGTTGAAGAAATACAGCAGGCTAGGGCCACGAAATTCCTACACGTACACCGACCTGCGCTCCCGTCTTATGGACTTTTTATTGCTCATTTGCAAGGGGCTTCCGCTGCGCAGCTGCGCGCGATAAAGTTTTCCGTTATTTCTTTTTCCACGAACGGTGTCGACCATGCTTGATGATGATGATGACGATGTTGATGTTGTGTGTGTGTGGGGTGGTGGTGGTGGTAGTGTGTGTATTTGTGTGCGTATGTGTGCGCGTGTGCGCATTTAAGTGTTTGTGCGTGTGTACATCAGTGTGTGTGACTGTGTGTATGGGGTTTCGTAGGACGGGGTGCGCGCGCATGCATTTGTGTATATGTAAGTGTGCGTCATTGTAGGTGCGAGTGTGTGTTTGCACGCCAATATGACCGTCAGTATATATGTGTGAGTGTGTGTTTGCACGCCAGTATATCTATCTATCTGTCTATCTATCTATCTATCCATATCTGTGTGTGTGTGTGTGTGTGTGTGTGTGTGTGTGTGTGTATGTGTGTATTATATATATATATATATATATATATATATATATATATATATATATATATATATATATATATATATATATATATGTGTGTGTGTGTGTGTGTGTGTGTGTGTGTGGTGTTATATGCATACGTACCGTGCTTGATGATGATGATGATGATGATGATATATATATATATATGTATGACTGTGTGTTTGCACGCCAGTATGTATGTATATGTACGAGCGCGTGCTCTCCCACGTGTGAACAATCTGCGTTGCGCGCACAGTATTATTTACCGGCAACAACCCCATTTCTCTTTAGAAACGAAGTGACATCAAAATCGATGCTCAAGTTTCACTGTGTCATTACTCTTACTGCTTTGCCGTGACTGTCATGTCGCTGTGCCCCTCTAATCGGTCCCTTTAACCTTTAGCTGACAGCGACGTCCGGATGGCTTGACACTGCCGCACAGTGCGCTGTCACAGTCCACGGCGGCTTCCGTCAAGTCGGACAGCTATTCGTTCTCATGGAGTCGACTTGTCACCGGTGGTTTGATGACAAATCTGAACAAAGCCGACTGCCAGCCTTGTGACAAAGAACACGATCAAAACACGCAGAAGGTGAAAATGAACGTTAAAAAACAATAGTACTGGTGTCAGTTGTGTTGTGCAATGCAAATTTCGGAACAGATTCCTTTTATTGGCAACGAACAGCAGCCAAGGTACTCGGTACTAAAACATTGGAGACTCCGAACAGTAAAGTCGCTTTTGATACTTTTTTAAAACCTTTTTTTTAATATTTGGCTTCCAATGTTTTTGTAGCTCGTTACCTAGTGGAAGGAATCTGATTCGAAATTTTGCACTATTTTGCATTGTCATAGACGAAAAAAAGTTTTCTTTGTAACCTTTTGTGTGTTGTTGTGATTCAGTACAGTTTATGTCACATTGATATGACTCTCGTCGTTGAATGTCGCCGTCAAATGTAAATAATAAAATCAATATTTTTTTAAATAATAATTAAACAACAACGAACACACACACACAAAAAAGGCGCTTTCGCTTGAGCTGTGTCACAACACAACTGACACCAATAGGAACACCAAGGCTTGGGCTGTGCGACAACTGACACGAGCAAGAACACCATGGTTTGGGCTGTGTCACAACAGACACCAGTAAGAACACCAAGGCTTGGGCTGTGTCACAACAGACACCAGTAAGAACACCAAGGCTTGGGCTGTGTCACAACTGACACCAGTAAGAACACCAAGGCTTGGGCTGTGTCACAACTGACACCAGTAAGAACACCAAGGCTTGGGCTGTGTCACAACTGACACCAGTAAGAACACCAAGGTTTGGGCTGTGTCACAACACAACTGACACCAGTAAGAACACCGAGGCTTGGGCTGTGTCACAACACACTAACACCAGCAAGAACACCAAAGCTTGGGCTGTGTCACAACACAACTGACACCAGTAAGAACACTAAGGCTTGGGCTGTGTTACAACACACTGACACCATAAGAACACAAGGCTTGGGCTGTGTCACAACACACTGACACCAGCAAGAACACCAAAGCTTGGGCTGTGTCACAACTGACACCAATAAGAACACCAAGGCTTGGGTTGTGCTACAACACAATTAACACCAGCAAGAACACCAAGGCTTGGGCTGTGCTACAACACAATTAACACCAGCAAGAACACCAAGGCTTGGGCTGTGCTACAACACAATTAACACCAGCAAGAACACCAAGGCTTGGGCTGTGTCACACCACAGCTGACGCCAGTAAGAACACCAAGGCCACGTTAAAATGTTGTTATGCGCTGCACAGTCATGTGGGGGTCCATCTTGAGCCACGATAAGCTCCTTGCGTAACAGCATCCACCCTCCGGAAATGGAGATAAATCCTACGGCGGAGGCATGCGGCCGCACCATGTGGCGGGTAATAAATAACGGTCACACACGCAATCCTCTCTCCCCGTGGAAGGCATTTACATGTGCATGTCCCGGGTGACCCCCAGAGTGTTCAGTTCAGGTTAGTTGAAGATGGTATCTATGTGCTCGGAAAAGCTCATATGCACTCCACCCCGTCTCTCAGAAGTTTCCCCAACGTTGCCTTTGAAACGGTTCCAATGTTCGTCTGATTGACGATGGCCCTCTCTCGTCCTTTCAAGGAAGATCGTCTAGCGCTTCCTCTTTCCACGCCTCTCTCCTCCAGGCGATCAATGGTGTGATGTCCTTGGCTTTGTGCCCGCAGGTAGTGTCTCAAGCTTCTCAACACTTCAGATCTTCCGGGAAGCAAGCCACTCAGTTATGAGGGTTGCTTTGCCCGCCAGTCTGTCTGCTCGGTCGTTTCCCTTCACTCCGGCATGTCCAGGGCAGTACACCCACAGGAGTTTTCGAAGGTGGATGTCAACCATCGACACATTCCAGTCTGGGCTTCCCATTCCACTTTTCACTTTTTGTAGCAAGCTCGTTGAATCTGTGAGGATGATGGCCTGTGTGGTCCGAGTGTTCCGTTAGAGAACGCTGCAACAACAACAACAAATATCTAATATACCAACAGATGACGCAGCCGCTTCCAGACTCACCGCGATCGAGCACAGCACTGCTGTTTACGTTTCCAATGCAAGCACAGCTTTCCGCTCGCTAAGTCTTTATTCTCGAACGGCCCGGTTCTGAAACGGTCTACACATTTTTATGCTGCAATATCTGCCTCACATCCGCTTTTGTTGCTTTGGCGCTATGTGAACAACGCGCTCTTTCGTTGGTTTTGATCTCTGTCTCTCTGCCACTGTCTCTGTCTCTCTCTCTCTCTTTTGACATAGTTTCCGATGGCATTACGTGAGAGTTGTTGGAAACATGAAACAGTTTCCGTTGACACTGGAGACGTTGGAACATGAAACAGAGGTAGTCAGACGTATCATTTTCCATCTGTCGGCTTATTGTCGCAAAAATGAAACAAACAGAAAAGTTTTTTGGTGGATGAAAACTCCACAGTGTAGTCCATTGGGTCTTTGTGTCGGCATTGTCCAGCACCTTGTGGAGTCGATAGGGGGTCCACGTGAACATTTCTTCCTAAGCAGTGAATTGTAATCGAACCGTGTGATTAGAAACACGTTGTTTAGTTTTCTCTGATTGTAGCTACAGCCTCCACTTGTCGCTGAGATAGATCTATTCTCGATACTTTTTGTTATTTTTTCAAACCGGAAATCGCGCACTTTCTTTCTAATTTTAGTAACAGTTATGGCCGCCGCCTGTTGCCGAAAGAACCGCAGGGTCAGGAACTACATCTCCAGCCAGTGGAAGCTGTCTGATTTCTTCCATTCGATCGTTATTAGTGTATTTTGTTTTGTTTGTTAGTTGCTTTAAAAGGGTGCTTGCACTGTATTGTCTAATTGAAATCGGCGTTCTTTTGAACGTTTTGTGTATTTTGGTCTTGTTTTAGATTAATAATCGTCATCGTTTCAGCTGTTTATTAGCTGCAAAGATAGTTGTAAAAAGTGTTGTCTTTATAACTGAGTGCTCAAGGTGTAGCTTACACGAAAATACCCCCCCAAAAGTGGTGGAACCTGTCATTTGGCGTTGGCCGATGTCCGTCTAGATTTTCTACGTAGTAACTTAAATGTTGATGTTCTAATATTTTTTAAGATGTTGGTTTCTAAGTCTTAGAGATGCACGTTTTTCATCGCTGCAGTAGATACTCGTCTTTGTCGCTCGTGCATCTTCAATCAAGACTGCACAGTTTCAATGCCGAAAAGTAAGACTAGAGAGACATAGTCAGGACGTGTGTAGCCTACTAAGGAGCAGCCGATCTAAACACTGCATTTCCTGGGAATGCATGTCTTTTGAAGGAAAACACTCCAAGCAAATCCCAAACCCCTCACTCTCCGAAAATAGAAAAGAAACAGAAAAGCGATGAGAGAGAGAGAGAGAGAGAGAGAGAGAGAGAGAGAGAGAGAGAGAGAGAGAGAGAGAGAGAGAGAGAGAGAGAGCTGACAACTAGTTAGAGATAGCGATAAATAGCGAGAGAGCGAGAGAGCGTACCGAGTAGAGCACAACAGACAACACACACACAAAACACCACACACACACACACACCACACACACACACACACCACACACACACACACACACACACAACAACACACACACACACACACACACACCACACACACACACACACACCACACACACACACACACACACACACCACACCACATCACACACACACAACACACACACACACACACACACACACACACACACACCACACACCCCACACACACACACACACACACACACACACACACACACACCACACACACGCACACACACACACACACCACACACCACACACACACACACACACACACACACACACACACACACACCACACACACCACACACACACACACACTCACACACACACACACACACACACACACACACACACACACTCACACACACACACACACACACACACACACACACACACCCACACACACACACACACACACTCACACTCACACACTCACACACACACACACTCACACACACACACACACACACACACACGCGCGCGCACCAGTTAGTACGTGCCTTACGTGCATCCCTTGCTATGCTCCCCGTACCCCCATAGAGAGAGGAACGGAGAAGCAGTTCACAGCCCCGTCACGTCACTGACATACTCTAAAAGTCTAAGTCAGAGCCTGGGGGAGCCCAGGGCCGTCCTCACGCTGCCTTCTCCTGGCAGTTAACCTTGCGTGTCTTTGTCTCCCCGCTGATCCCCGTGATGCCAGCAGCGGCGAGATCGCATCTTGTGATCACGCTGACTTGCGACACTCCAGGGACGGAGAGTCTGTGGCGACAGAGCCACAACCAGACGGCAAAGATAGGAGGTGTCAGAGGACGGGGGCGAGAGAGGCTGGTGTGTGTGTGTGTGTGTGTGTGTGTGTGTGTGTGTGTGTGTGTGTGTGTGTGTGTGTGTGTGTGTGTGTGTGTGTGTGTGTGTGTGTGTGGTGTGTGTGTGTGTGCGTGTGGTGGTGTCGTGTGCGTTGTGCGTGCGTGCGTGCGTGCGTGCGTGCGTGCGTGCGTGCGTGCGTGCGTGCGTGTGTGTGTGGTGTGTGTGTGTGTGTGTGTGTGTGTGTGTGTGTGTGTGTGTGTTGGAAGTGATAAGGAAGATGCTGAATAAAGTGTTGTAGTTTCATTGTTGACCTTACTGTTTTCGTATTGTGCTCTTCGGACTCACGCCTAAAGCGCCTAAAAAATTATACTCTTCTACATTATGTTATGCTAAATACTATAAAACCAAGCTTTTATCGGGCTTCTGCGAAGCAAATTGTACATTATGTTGCGTCTGTTGTGTTGCAGATGTTATGTTGCAGCTGTAATGTTGCATCTGTTATGTTGCAGCTGTAATATTGCATCTGTTACAGCTGTA
Organism: Alviniconcha marisindica; assembly: GCA_018857735.1. Classification (NCBI taxonomy): domain Eukaryota; kingdom Metazoa; phylum Mollusca; class Gastropoda; family Provannidae; genus Alviniconcha; species Alviniconcha marisindica. The sequence goes on from JABMCL010000813.1 coordinate 1,407,331, forward strand.
CTGTTGCATCTGTTGCAGCTGTTATGTTGCAGCTGTAATGTTGCAACTGTTACGTTGCTGCTATTGAATGGCTAGAAGTCCTGAGTAGGTCTGTTAATGCCAGTTAGAAGTTGTGGTTGATTACAGTCTGTCTTCTGTAGTCACACTTCTCCAGACAGCCATATTCCTTGGTAATTCAGATTTGTTTTAGAAAAAGAATATTTTCATGCCGTATTTTTCCTTGCTACCTTAAACTGGAAAAGAAGATTTTTTTCCCTGCCAGTTTGGGTGACTGACTGGTAAGTGATGATTAATGAAAAATGAAAATTGTCTACTTATCCTGGTTTTTGTTATTGGATTATCATTAATCGAAGTCAAACTTCAAAACTTCCAGACACTCAAACACCAATAACCAAAACAGGATTAGTAGACAGTTTTCATTTATCTTCGTTTACCTTTCAGTCTGTTGCTAGAAAAAGGGACTAACCCCGAACGTTGTGGCATGTTTTATGTTGTCCTATTAAAACCAGCGTTCGGTTTAACCTTTTGCGCGTTTAGAGCTAGTTCAATGCGTCCGTGATTGCAGTGTATTCAGTGTTGGCTGTGATCTCACCGATACTGATCGGTAAGGTCTTACTTTTACCCACACAGTCTGTCTGTCTTTAGGTAGGATTGGCTGGATAAAATAACACATCTCTAGAGTGAATTGAGTGATATTTCGTAGTAAGGATGCGTTCTGATGTACTTGAAACCCAAGTAGTCGAACTGTACTTTCAAATTTGTGGATAGGCAAAATGATCATTCGGTACACCGAGTCTAACTGAAATCATCTCGGAGCTCACTTTCATTGTACTAGCTCTTGAAGTTTCCTGGTCTTTTAGTTCTGTATGATTTAAACTGAAAACGGTTTTACTGGCTCTCAGTCTGATGCAAGGATTGAGCGCTGCCCCCCCCCCCCCTTTCTCCCTCCTCCTCTCCGACCGATTATACATGGGCATTCTTGACCTGTGCCGAACTGACCGAATGCCAACTCGCAAGCCCTCTCTCTGATGGGTCCAGTTGGGCGGGACCCATTCACAAGGACCATTCCAGTGCAGTAGGAAAAGCTACCCCCTGCCATACCTTGTAAAACTGCAGCAAATGCCAGCAATATTCTGCAGTGCTAGTATGAAATTTGCTAGGCTTTCACAGCTGGCCCATTTGTCCGGGAAGGCAATGTGAGGAAAGACAGCCCGCAACAGGTGCAGCAATGAAGGCCACGACAGAGGCAGGCCAACGAAGGCCATTACTGCTGTAGGGTAGAGAATCTAGGTCAAGTACATTCAGCCCTATAGGCTAGATAATCTAGGTCACGTACATTCAGCCCTGTAGGCTAGAGAATCTAGGTCACGTACATTCAGCCTTGTAGGCTAGAGAATCTAGGTCACATTTAGCCATTGTCTGAAGTCATTTCTCAAAGTAGGTGCGGTCAGCACATTTTTGCTTCACCAGTCTTCTGCTCCATCGGACTTTCTTTCACTGACTGTTGACATTAAACAGTGTGCTGACTCTGTTGGGAGGCTGAGCCGGTTTGGCCTAGCGGTAAGGCGTTAGGCTGGTAAGCTGAAGAGCCACGGCTCGATTCCGCTTCGGCTCTCCTTTCTCTTCACAAAGGTTGTGGTTTGTGGACACTGTCTTGTGACTTTGTCCCTCACTATTAATGAAACATTAAAATGGCTCTCACCGCTGCCCATCTTAATGCAGGAGTCATTCTGGTGGTGACAGTGTAGCGATAGGTATATCATCTCCCTCATCCCCCACCTCCACTGATACACCCTTTCCCGCCTTCTCCCCGTCTCTAATAAGCCTTATGGTTTCTGTGAACGTTAAGCATCTTGTTTACATGCTCTTTTGGGAGATAGATGACTGGTAATAGGCTGAAGCTGAACAATGACAAAACTAAAGCTCTGCGAAAATTTCCTGGACTTGTGAGTCTGAGTATACTTGTGATCTGATGACTGATGTACTGTCCTGATATGACCTTGACGTTTGACCGGTCGTTCGCTATCAAGACTCAACCGATCCGACCGGAAGTCCTGTTACAGGTGCACAGTGGCCCTCCGCGCGTATCGTTTGGCGTCGTTGGGATAACTGTTACAATAAATTAGTGATGATGATAACAAATGGAGATTTCTCCTGGGGCCGTGTCATTGACTGAAACAGCGTCACGACATTTATCACACCTCTCATTTCCTGTGCCACCCTCCACCTCCCCTCCCCGCCCCACCTCCCTCCCCCTTCACAATGCGGCGTTGCTGTGCAAGGTGCAAGGACGATAGAATTCAATCAATATCGTATTTCAATGCACAAATCCCATATACGTTCTAAGCGCTTCCCATGATGAAATACTATACTCTAATAATAATAATACAACACTATGATCCTAAAGACCTTTCTTTTTGTTCTCCAAGCAACAGACTGATAGGTAAACGATGATAAATTTGGAAAAGATAACAATAAATTGTCTACTTATCCTGTTTCGGTTGTTGATGCTGGAGTGTCTGGAAGTGTTGATCTTCGTGCTAGCATTGTCCAACACTTCAAACACGCCAGCACTGGTAATCGAAACAAAATAAGCAGTTTTCTCATTTATCATCGTTTACCTGTCAACCGTTTGCCTGGAGAAACATATGCGCATGTTTTTGAGTTGTTCAGTTGAAATTAGCGTTCTTTTTAACCTTCTGTGTGTTTGGATCTTCTGGACAGAATTAGAAGATGTGAGGCACTCGACCAGTACTGAAACAAACAACCGCAAACAAAGCACCCTCCTCCATCCCCCACCCCACCCCCCACCCCCACCCCCAGTCCCTTCTTCACTCCCAGGCAACCGCCGCATTCCTTCTCTATCAAGCAATCCCCTTCCGCTGATTTAAGAAGGAAAAAAAAAAAAAAAATTTAAACAGAGAACTCGACTCGAAAACTTTACAAGGGACTGTAGTTTAGGTTCAGTCAAAAACCTGTCTAACAACTAGTCCTTGCTAAGCTGCTGATGAGTAAATATAAAATTATAGGCATCAGTCAATCAGTCAATAGATCTTATTGCCACGGATCACAAAATATACATGCACATGGAATGAGGCATGGTGTTGAGAGCATTCGTGATCATAGACACATTCACAATAACAATAACAGGTTAACAATGCATATAATACTATAATAATACGATGGACAAACCATAAAATACACATAAACTACACGCACAGTCACAGCCTGTTACAGTAATAGCTTCCTGTTTCATTTAAACAAGAGAGAAGCCAGCACTGGTTTCCTACCAGCGCCAGGTGCACACATGCACACATCAGTCTGTTACACACTGTGAGCATACATCCAGCAAAACCGGGCCACCACGTAAAGGCGAAGAGGAACAAAGACCGTATCAACAAAGGACAGAGAACGGGGGCAAAAGAAGAAGAATTAAATAGTACACGTGGTTGTTAACGTCCACAGAAACCGTAAGGCATATTAGGGACGGGGAGAAGGGGGGAAGTAGTTAGGGAGGTGGGGGAAGAGGGAGAGAGACTATTATACCTATCGCTACACTGTCACCTCCAGAATGATTCCTGCATTAAGATGGGCAGCGATGAGAGCCATTTTAATGTTTCAGTAGGAAGTGATGGACAAAGTCACAAGACAGTGTCCACAAACCACAGCCTTTTGGAAGAGTAAGGAGAGCCGAAGCGGTATCGAACCGAGGTCCTTCTGCTTACCAGCCTGACGCCTTACCACTAGGCCAAACCGGCTCACAGAGAAGAAGAAGAAGAAAAGTCCTCACGGCGACCACACCCGCCGCAACCCGATTCACGTGCGCTTGGCAAGAGCCCACGGTACGGGAGTACTCTACCAAGAGTGCGTGGGTACCGGCACAAACAAGGGGAAGTCACTCCTACGAAACCTAGTAAAAAAACAACAACATTCATATACATATAGGCATGAGTGAGTGAGTGAAACTTTACACATGAGAATTTCCACACAAAACATAGCGTGTTCACAGCGCCAGGTGCACACATGCATACATCACTGTTACACATTGTGAGCATACATCCAGCAAATAAGGCCGTAGAACATCTGATCAGTTCATATAACTAGTATTGGAAACGAAAACAGAAGCAGTCAGTGCTTATCTGATAAAGAACAGTAAAGGGGTGGGGTGGGGGGGGGGGGGGAAAAAGAGAGAGAGAGAGAGAGAGAGAGAGAGAGAGAGAGAGAGAGAGAGAGAGAATTTGGAATCGAAAGACACACGATAGCAAACGTGCCCATTCCATCTCTTCAGACATCCACAACTTTCGAGAGGAGATGAACTGATTGATCCTAAACTTCGCAACATGTAATTTAAAGCGCCTGGGTTTTACCACTGCCGCACCTGTGCCAGTCACACAGGATTTGTGTTTGCATCGTGAGAATAATTCCAGGATGCAGCTGTGCCAGTCACACAGGATTTGTGTCTCTATTGTAATAATAATAATAAAGAGGATTTCTAGAGCGCCCATCTACCACACAAGGTGGCAGCACAGGGCGCTTTACAATAACACTAACCACACACACACACACACACACACACACACACACACACACACACACACACAGAGCATCGAAACGAGGGGATTGGCAGGGCTCTGAAAAACAGTTTAGAATGATTCCAGGATGTAGCTGTGCCAGTCACACAGAATTTGTGTTTGTATTGTGAGAATGATTCCAGGATGTAGCTGTGCCAGTCACACAGGATTTGTGTCTGTATTGTGAGAATAATTCCAGAATGTAGCTGTGCCAGTCACACAGGATTTGTGTCTGCATTGTGAGAATAATTCCAGAATGTCACCGTGTTAGTCCTCCAGGGTTCTTGCGCTGTGAGAAATATCCCAGATTATTGATGCAGAAGTCTCACAGGATTCCTGTCTGCTCTGTGAAACATCATCCCAAAATGCTGCTGCCTCAGTTTCACAAGATTCGTGTCTGCTTTGTGACATCATCCAAGACTATCGCTGTGTTTGTCCCACATGTGTGTTTGCACTGTGAGATCCAAACACATAAAAAATAAATAAAAAATAAACAAAACAACAACAACAACAAACAAAACAAAAACAAAAACAAACACACACACTGATTTTAATACGACAAAACAAAACATACGCACATTTTCAGGGTAAACCACTTTTTAACCCTTTCATCACCAGCAGTGCATGCAAAGTATACACCTGGAAACCAGCAGTGCAGAAGCATGCGGCAGCTCAGAACCAGCAGTGCAGAAGCATGCTGCAGCTCAGAACCAGCTGTGCAGAAGTGCTACATTGCAGATCACTACCTACCTACTTTAAACTGCTGTATCTTCACAACCAGTCATCAAATCTTATTAATAGAACATCAATTTATAGACAGTGAATGGAGCACGAATGGTTTTGGTTTATTTTGAAAAGGTATCCCAGGCCGTTGCTGTGCCAATCTCACAGGATTTGTGACTGCTCTGTATAACGTATCCCAGGTCGTTGCTGTGCCAATCTCACAGGATTTGTGACTGCTCTGTATAACGTATCCCAGGCCGTTGCTGTGCCAATCTCACAGGATTTGTGACTGCTCTGTATAACGTATGGAGGCGGGGGAAGAGGGAGAGTATATACCTATCGCTACACTGTCACCACCAGAATAACTCCTGCATTAAGATGGGCAGCGATGAGAGCCATTTTAATGTTTCAGTGGGAAGTGATGGACAAAGTCACAGGACTGTGTCCACAAACCACAACCTTTTTGAAGAGAAAGGAGAGCCGAAGCGGTATCGAACCGAGGTCCTTCCGCTTACCAACCTAACGCCTTACCGCTAGGCCAAACCGGCTCACGTAGTCCTTTTATGTGTTTGGATCTCTTTTTATACTCATCAGTTAGAACAGTTTATACGTATCGGCGTAGGCTATGTATTCATATACCAGCGAACGAAGCTCATTAGGGCTGTAAGTGTGCTCGTGGGTGCCTGTTGTCCGTATTTTGTTTAGTAGGAAAGGGTGATTGGGCGATATGAGCATCGCCCAGGGACCGGTTTCTTCAGCAGTGCGGCACGTGCGAGATTCACTGGCAAAGATCGTTGTGAGCGGTGTGAGAGGGATGTGTATAACGTTCCACAGCTGGTCATAAAATAGCTGAGAGGGCTGATTGATGGCTCGTGCGTGTCTGTTAGCTTCGGGCCTGTCCGTTTATTGTGCTGTTTATTCTGTGTGTGTGTGTGTGTGTGTATGTGTGTGTGTGTGTGTGTGTGTGTGTGTGTGTGTGTGTGTGTGTGTGTGTGTGTGTGTGTGTGTGTGTGTGTGTGTGTGTGTGTGTGTGTGTGTGTGTGTGTGTGTGTGTGTGTGTGTGTGTGTGTGCTAGCGTGCGTGCGTGCGTGCGTGCGTGCGTGTGTGTGTGTGTCTAGCTCCCTCTTTTTTGTGTGTTTGCGTACCCGTTCGTTTATTGGTTTGGATATATACATACTCTCTGTGTGTCTGTCTCTATCACTATGCTGATCCTCCTCTGTGTCTGTGTTCTCTCTGTATTATTTCTGTGTTCTCTCTGTATTCTTTCTGTCTGTGTTCTCTCTGTAGTTCTGTTTCTCTCTTTCTGTCTCTATTCTCTCTGTATTCTTTCTGTCTGTGTTCTCTCTGTATTCCTTCTGTCTGTGTTCTCTCTATATTCTGTCTGTGTTCTCTCTGTATTCCTTCTGTCTGTGTTCTGTCTGTATTCTTTCTGTCTGTGTTCTCTCTGTATTCTTTCTGTCTGTGTTCTCTCCTTCCCCTCCTTCATTTCGTTCTTAGTCCCTCTCTTTCTCTGAATCTGCCTCCTCGCTGTCTGTCTTTTAACAGATTTTTTCTGTTTACGTGCTAGTTCATTCATTTTTCTATTCTGTTGTCCCACTCTTTCTGTCTCTCTGAATCTGCCTCCCCTCTGTCTGTCTAACGGTTTTTCTGCTTACGTGCTGGTTCATTCATTTTTTTAAATTCTGTTGTCTGTCTGTCTGTTTGTGTCTGTCTGTTTGCCTGTCTGTCATCCTCTTTCTGCCCCCTGCATCTCCGTTTCTGCTTGTCTCTGTCTCTCTGCTAAGTTTATTCGTTTATTGTGTTGAGGTCTATTCTCTCTCTCCCTCTCTCTCTCTCCATCTCTCTCTCCCAGTTACCATCTCTCTGCCTCTGTTTGTTTGTCTGTCTGCGTTCCACCCTCTGAGCAATGAAGCAATCGACTTTATTCAATTGTTCAGTGCTTTTGTAGAAACGTCAGCGATAACGGTGTGAACAGGCCCGGTAGCATAAAAACAAGCAAGTGTTGAATTTTATCATTGTATACTGCAGCACTTTGTTTCGTGCCAGTCCGGTGATCAGTTCTCGGCTGTCTGCGGGAGAGCACGCAAGTAATCATTTTGTGTGGACATAACGTCAATGAAACGAGGACCGGTTCGTGGATCTCAGCAGGATTACTGCTTCGTCGCAGGAGGGCTTGACGCATTTATGTGACAGGACCTGAAGTCGGACAAACTGTAAGCCTCAGCGTGCGACACTCATTCAAAGCAGAGCAACGACCGCTCCGCTTATTAAGACTCTGACCTCAGTCGTTGGAAGCTTAAACTCCTTTTCACTCAGTGTCCACCTGTCTGCAAACTCATCCAGGTTTTCTATTTGTATTTTTTACGGCAGTGTTTAAGCGATGTTTTCGTCGCTGCCGCCGTCATGGACAATAGCGTATAGAGGTTGGTAGCGCTGCCGCTGACCACTAAGCCACTCCCGGAGCGTGGGGAGGTTTTCCCGCAGACGTTTGTCAGGGCGAGGTCTGTGCTGGGGAAATGCACGGTGGGCGTCTGGGTTGCAAAGTAATCATATTTCATCACAATGCTCCCTCGCTCCACCCATCATGCTGTCCAGGCGCTTACGCCTCTGAGCAGCGTTATCAGGTTGAATATGGAAAACTGTGGCTTAGGGTGTCCTGCCCGTGTGTGTGTGTGTGTGTGTGTGTGTGTGTGTGTGTGTGTGTGTGTGTGTGTGTGTGTGTGTGTGTGTGTGTGTGTGTGTGTGTGTGTGTCCGTGCGTGCGTGTGTGTGTGTGTGCGCGTGCGTGCGTGCGTGTGTGTGTGTGCGTGTGCGTGCGTGTGCGTGGCGTGCGTGCGTGCGTGCGTGCGTGCGTGCGTGCGTGCGTGCGTGGTGGTGTGTGTGTGTGTGTGTGTGTGTGTGTGTGTGTGTGTGTGCGTGCGTGCGTGTGTGTGTGCGTGTGTGTATGTATGCGATGCGTGCGTGCGTGGGTGCGTGCGTGCGTGCGTGCATGCGTGTGTTTGTGCATGTGTGTGTGCGTTCGTGCGTGTGTGTGTGCGTGCGTGAGTGTGTGTGTGTGCCAGTGTGTGTGTGTGTGCGCGCGCATGCATATATATATATATATATATATATATATATATATATATATATAATAAAATAGATAATATAAGAGTAGAGAGAGAGAGAGAGAGAGAGAGAGAGATGGCTGCTTATTGTAAAAGTAATGGATGACTTTAACAATTTGTGAGAGAGAGAGAGAGAGAGAGAGAAAAGAGGAGAGAGAGGAGAGAGAGAGAGAGAGAGAGAGAGAGAGAGGTTACACACACACACACACACACACACACACACAACACACACACACACACACACACACACACACACATACACACACACACACTTTCTCTGTCTCTCACATTGCAACCTTGTCTGTGTGTTTCTGTCTGTCTGTCTCTGTGTGTGTCACCACACACACACACACACACACACACACACACACACACACACACACACACACACACACACACACACACACACACACACACACTCCTCTCTCTCTTTCTCTCTCTTCTTTCTCTCTCTCTGTCGGAGCTAATTCGTTCAGTGATATCAACACCGTCTTACAAAGAGCAAGCTCTGTGACGGATTGAACCCCCCCCCCCCCCCCCCCCCCCCCCCCGCCCAACACACACACACTCTTAAATTCGTTGTTTTCAGAAAGCTGGAGCAAGCGGCGGTGCACGTGCTGTGTCGGCCGCTGAGAGGAAGACTAATCCACTGGAGCCTTTGATCCGCCTGTGGAGAGATTACAGAGCATCTCACAGATCCGACTGTGGAGAGATCATAGAGCATCTCACAGATCCGTCCTTTGCAAGGGAGTGAGAGCTGTGAGCCTCCTGATTCCAACTTAACTATCCAAGTTACCGCAGTGATCCCTCCGCCCCCCCCCCCACCCCCCACCCCCAACACCCCCCCACCATCCCCCTGGAAGAAATAAAGAAAGAAAGAAGGAAAACAACTTTTTCCGTTCCTCTTCTTCGTATTCCTCCTTATTCTTCAGCTTCGTCCTGAGTGGACCGTGAGCGGTTGGCGGGAAGTTAGAATCCGAGAACTAACTAACCTTCTTCTTTTCGCTGGTAAGCTATGTTGTGCAGACATGTGTTTATAATGCTGTGGGTTGTGACTGATAATGGGTGATGGTCTTTGCTGTACAACACTGTGAGACTCTGTCGCGTCAGTACTCGTTTTGAAGGATTTACAAGACAGGCATATTAGAGATTGTCCTAATCGTCCTTCTTCTCCTCCTCCATTTTTTTCACCGCCTCCTCCTTCTCCTCCATCTTCTTCCCCCCTCCTCCATTCTTCTCCTTCTTCTTCCCCGCCCCCCCCCCCTCATTCTCCTCCATTCTCCTCCATCTTCTTCCCCCCTCCTCCATTCTCCTCCATTTTCTTCCCCCCCCCCTCATTCTCCTCCATTCTCCTCCATCTTCTTCCCCCCTCCTCCATTCTCCTCCATTTTCTTCCCCCCCCCCTCATTCTCCTCCATTCTCCTCCATCTTCTTCCCCCCTCCTCCATTCTCCTCCATTTTCTTCCTCCCTCCTCCTTCTCCATCATTCTCCCCCATCTGCTTCTCCCTCCTCCTTTTCCTCCATTCTCCTCCATCTTCTTCACCTCCCTCCTCCTTTTCCTCCATTCTCCTCCATCTTCTTCCCCCCTCCTCCTTCTCCTCCATCTTCTTCCCCCTCCTCCATTCTCCTCCATCTCATCCCCCCCTCGCCCTTCTTCTCCATCTTCTTCCCCCCTCCTCCTTCTCCTCCATGATCTTCAACTCCCTCCTCCATTCTCCTCCATCTTCTTTCCCCATTCTCCGTTCTCCTCCATCTTCTTCCCCCCTCCTCCATTCTCCTCCACCTTCTTCCCCCCTCGCCCTTCCCCCCCTCCTTCTCCTCCATCTTCTTCCCCCCTCCTCCATTCTCCTCCATTTTCTTCCTCCCTCCTCCTTCTCCATCATTCTCCCCCATCTGCTTCTCCCTCCTCCGTTTCCTCCATTCTCCTCCATCTTCTTCCCCCATCCTCCTTCTCCTCCAGCATCTTCAACTCCCTCCTCCATTCTCCTCCATCTTCTTTCCCCCTTCTCCGTTCTCCTCCATCTTCTTCCCCCCTCCTCCATTCTCCTCCACCTTCTTCCCCCCTCGCCCTTCCCCCCTCCTTCTCCTCCATCTTCTTCCCCCCTCCTCCATTCTCCTCCATCTTCTTCCCCCATCCTCCTTCTCCTCCAGCATCTTCAACTCCCTCCTCCATTCTCCTCCATCTTCTTTCCCCCTTCTCCGTTCTCCTCCATCTTCTTCCCCCTTCCTCCATTCTCCTCCACCTTCTTCCCCCCTCGCCCTTCCCCCCTCCTTCTCCTCCATCTTCTTCCCCCCTCCTCCTCCTCCATCTTCTTCCCCCATCCTCATCCTCCATCTTCTTCCCCCCTCCTCCTCCTTCTGGTGATGTATTGTGCAGACATGTAATTGTAGTGTTGCGGACTGTGACAGACGGAGGCATACATACACTGCGGACCTTGCTGTGCACCACCGAGTGACTTCCGCGGCTCTGCACGCTCTGATCGCGTGACAAGTTAGGTGATGGCGTGACAAGTTAGGCGATGGCGTGACAAGTTAGGCGATGGCGTGACAAGTTAGGTGGTGGCGTGACAAGTTAGGCGATGGAGTGACAAGTCAGATAATGGCATGGCAAGTTAGGCGATGTCATGACAAGTTAGGCGACGGCATGACAAGTTAGGCGATGGCATGACAAGTTAGGCGCTATAGACAGTCCTCGCCTCCCGCTTCTTCTGTTGCCAAACAATAAAAATTATTTTTGTTTGTTTATAATGCACCTGCCCCAGTTCTGAAAACGAGCTCCCAGCACAGTACAACTTCACATATCAGACTCATAACACATAGCTAAGAAATACATGCATTAAAAACAGGATAGGGTAATACAATTGCATCTGACAAGACAAAGATGATGACGAACTGATTAAAAATTAGTAAAATCGTATTTCTGTAATAATTAAAGTGCAACTGTATTTTACAAAACCAATAAACAAATAGGGAATACGACAATAGTAAAGGAACAACAGACAATCCATAAAACGGCACACACGAGTAACTTTAGTATAATTTTGGTTACATGAAAATACACGAGCAATTCGTCAATAAGACATTCTCACGCAACCGTAAAAACTGACATTCCAGTTTTTGAATCCTGCCACAGACTCTTGCAGGTTTGGCCTCCCACGGCCATTCAGCTTCCCGTTTTCTCCAACACTCTTTAAGGCCAGAGTGACGTGCTGCATGAACAGTGACAAAGACCGTGGCTTGTGATTGGATGACTTGTGTTTCGCTCTGATAGCACCCGTCTGCTTGGCTGGCTTCACGACTTCACAGCCAGCCAGTCTAAAGAGTCTCTTGCAGTGGAGTTCACCGCCAAGGCTTTGCATGGCGCAATGGCTTTATTTTTATTTTTATAACGGTCAGTTTTCTCGGTCCATCTTCCTGCTTTATTCCTCGTCTTGCTTCATGCAGAAGTGGATGAGCTAGATCGAAGTGTATTAATAGACACGCAAGTAACTGATTGTGGAGGCATTATAGGCCTATTTTGGTCTAGAAGACCATGAACAGAGTAAATCCGGAAGTACAAGAGCGCGCGCGCGCGCGAGAGAGAGAGAGTCCTACTCCCTTCACTAGGAACCTCAGCCCCACCCCCCTCCCATTCCGAGCCGAATCCGATGATGGTGATGGATAACATGTGTGTCTTTCGCTGCACCTTAAGTGTATGGATAGACTTTACATCTCACAGCCTTTTGGTTGCATGAATTTATGTAAACATGTTTGATACCTCCAAAAGAAGGCCCGCTTCTGTGAATGAATTAAACTCGGCTCTTACAAGCATGAAGTCATTTTTACTGTTTCTTTACTGTGGTTATTTCAGTTGTAGAGCTTTTCACGAGTGGTTACTTCAGTTGTAAAGGGCTTTTCACGCATTTTTACTGTTTCTTTACAGTGGTTATTTCAGTTGTAGAGCTTTTCACGCATTTTTACTGTTTCTTTACAGTGGTTATTTCAGTTGTAAAGGGCTTTTCACGCATTTTTACTGTTTCTTTACAGTGGTTATTTCAGTTGTAAAGGGCTTTTCACGCGAAGGCTTTCCTTCCAGATTACGGTGTGGCCTGGTCCGGTCCTGTCTTACCACGTCTTGTCTTGTCTGTCTGCTGATCGCTACCTTCTCACTGGCAGCGCTGGAACAGATCCTGCTGCCGGACAAAACAATCAAGGAATGGCCAGCGATCGATTACCCTTCAGTATGTAAAATAGGCCCCACAACAGTCCTTTTGCGGCTTCAATTCGGGACAG
>JABMCL010000813.1:1425000-1440000 GCA_018857735.1 Alviniconcha marisindica
GGGACCTCGGTTCGAATCTGCTTCGGCTCTCCTTTCTCTTCAAAAGTTGTGGTCTGTGGACACTGTCTTGTGACTTTGTCCCTCACAATTAATGAAACATTAAAATGGCTCTTGTCGCTGCCCATCTTAATACAGGAGTCATTCTGGTGGTGACAGTGTAGCGATAAAACGCTTATTTAAATAAGCGTTCGTTTGAACCTTTTTGTGTTTGGATCTTGTTTTAGAACGCTAGCAGTCATTCTGTTTCAGATTATTATTTTCTAAGTGTAGCGATAGGTATATAATCTCCCTCTTCCCCCACCTCCATACCCCCTTCCCCCCTTCTCCCCGTCCCTAGTAAGCCTTATGGTTTCTGTGGACGTTAAGCACCATGTTTACTTACTTACTGTCTTTTATAGACTTAATCCTGGAGGACCAGCTGTGGGGGAAGCTGGACAAACGATGCCAGGGAGCAGTGACATTCTGCCGTCATTAGCTGCAACGACTGGACCCGTAGAAGAGTCTCCCAGATTCGCTTCTCTCCCGCCCCGCCCCCCCCCCCCCCCCCCCCCCCTCCCGCCTCCTCCGTCTCGTGGCGGGTTTAATGACCCACTATAGACTTCCTCCCTGCGTGAGGTCGTTCGCATTGTGTAGCGGGTGGAGGATGAAACGTCGCTGTTAGTTCCTCCATCTCTTTCCGCTGCATTGACTAAACAAGCACTGAAAAACGTTCGCGCCCTCCTTTTCCTCCGAAACTCCCACACGTAGCCTCAGTGACCCACACTGACGCAATCTACATCGGGGAGTGGTCAATAATGATTGACGTTATTATAGCCTCCGCAGTAGTTGCAGTTTTCCTCTCTCTCTCTCTCTCTCTCTCTCTCTCTCTCTCTCTCTCTCTCTCTCTCTCTCTCTCTCTCTCTCTCTCTCTCTCACACACACACACACACACACAAACACCACTGTACAAACACGCGCATGTGACAGCTTTTACGTTAAAAAACCAAACACGATCAAAAACAAACAAAAACAAACAAACAAACAAAATAGCTCCAAAAGACTGACTTCTTTCAACTGTTGAAGAGATTGAAGAACGGATGTAGTGCTTGTTTCCACTGACTCTTATTAATTATAATGAGCATGGTTGTTTCCTGTTCCCGTGGTGATTGGCATGCCAGCAATCCAACACCAGCTGGGGCCAGAACTGACGGCTGTAAAATGAGAACAGGGTAATATATGTAGGCCACTGTACGGAGCCGACTCTCAAACCGCCCTTAAAACTCCTCAAGGCCTATCTGGCCATGTTTAGTGGATTTCGAATATTTTGTTGGTACCCCCGTTGGTTGATGGTGCTTTCCAAGTACATGACAGTTTCTGTGCTGGGCTGAGTTCATGCTGTCCACGTCTTGGTAGAAAGGTGTTAGCTGTTAGGACTTTGATTTTTGCAGACTGATTTCAGTCCAGTGTGTTGGCTGAAAGTGTTCAGCCACGTGATCTTCTTTGTTATGACGGTAGAGTGCGGACCCCCCCCCCTCCCCCCAACACACACACACACACGCGAAAACAAACAAAGAAAAAGAGCAAGAAAGACAAGGAAAAGGCGGAGAACAGTAGAGGCAGAGTGGCGGTGCTGACCACAGCTGGGGCACCACCAAGCGATTGGCCAAGGATAGGACTGCGTGGAGGAGTTTCCTTACTGCCCTAAACGTCGATAGGCGTTAAGGTAGTAACGAAGTAGTCAGTAAAACATGCGGTTTCTCCATGGCTCAAAGAAACCATTACTTTTCAGTTACGAAGAAACAATGCGACTGCCGCTTCAGCATGAACCATTCAAACAACAGTTGGTATTATTGCAAGCAAATTACGATATATCATTACTTTGGGCAACAACCCTCACTTTTTTCCACTTCCCTCCCGATCTCTACCGATCGGCGTCAGCAATGCTATTTTAATTCAATACAAAGGGAGGGGAGAACCATGATGTATCATGCCTCTAAACCTTTTCGCTGCATTCGCCATTTGTCACGATCCATCGTTGTCCGAAGTTTCAGTTAGTTTTGTGTCGGCTATCAGGGGTTGACGACACACGTGTACGTCAGTCAGGCTTAGCTTACGAGGTTCCACCTAGACGTCACGCCAGTCCATAAACCACCCAGGTAGCTACAGCGGGAAAAAGGAAGGAAGATTTGTTGCGGCGACGAAACACGGTGACCTCCCTGTGTTCCTTACCTTCCCTCCTTCTTTTTGCCCCCCTGTGTTCCTTACCTTCGTTCTTTTTGCCCCTCTGTGTTCTTTACCTTCCTTCTTTTTGCCCCCCTGTGTTCTTTACCATCCTTCTTTTTGCCCCCCTGTGTTCTTTACCTTCCTTCTTTTTGCCCCCCTGTGTTCCTTACCATCCTTCTTTTTGCCCCCCTGTGTTCTTTACCTTCCTTATTTTTGCCCCCCCTGTGTTCCTTAACTGCCTTCTTTTTGCCCCCCTCTGTTCCTTACCATCCTCCATTTTGCCCCCTCTGTTCCTTACCTTCCTCCATTTCCGCCCCCCTCTGTTCCTTACCTTCCTTCTTTTTGCCCGCCTCTGTTCCTTACCTTCCTTCTTTTTGCCCGCCTCTGTTCCTTACCTTCCTCCATTTCCGCACCCCTCTGTTCCTTACCTTCCTTCTTTTTGCCCCCTCTGTTCCTTACCTTCCTCCATTTTGCCCCCCTCTGTTCCTTACCTTCCTTCTTTTTGCCCCCTCTGTTCCTTACCTTCCTCCATTTTGCCCCCCTCTGTTCCTTACCTTCCTTCTTTTTGCCCCCTCTGTTCCTTACCTTCCTTCTTTTTGCCCCCCTCTGTTCCTTACCTTCCTTCTTTTTGCCCCCTCTGCTTCCTTTTTTTTTTACCTTCCTTCTTTTTGCCCCCTCTCTTCCTTACCTTCCTTCTTTTTGCCCCCCTCTGTTCCTTACCTTCCTTCTTTTTGCCCCCCTCTGTTCCTTACCTTCCTTCTTTTTTCCCGCCTCTTTCCCCTTCCTCCTCCCCCACCGCCCGGATATAACCGTAATGGCTGACTGGGCGTAAAACACCGAGTTACTTACTTACTCCTTTAACAAAAACAAACACCTAACAACAAGAACAGTTACAGTTTCTACAGCATCAAAATAGGCATACAGCTCATGCACAAAGTGCATCAAGTGAACAACACGAATAATGTGGCATATACGTCACTTTGCTAAAAACTAAAGCTGTACTAGAACCGGACACCAAGCCATATAACTGTTACGTTTCCTCACATCACTCGAAGTGCGGCTCTGGTTCGGGAGCGTTGCCAGTGCTGTTAGCACTGCGGACATTCAGTTCTCTGGGTTTCAGGGCGTTGCTCTGGCTATTGAATTCTCCGCCCAAATGACTTTATGCTTTCTCTGCAGATCGGATTTTACACGGTCGCTCTCTGTATTGGTGACACATGGGGCGTTCATTACCCCCCCCCCCTCTCCCACACACACACACACACTTAGAAAGCCGACCTAGATAACCATGATTTACGGTGTTAACATAAAAGCTGCTGTATGCAGATCTGGTCGTCAATACTCACAACGCGCAGACGCGCAGATTTAAAGCGTTAAGTTGAGTTGTGTTCAAGGATTGTTTACTTTGCTTTTCTGGAATATATTGACTGACTTTACTGCACCATTTCTGCTGCTATAGAGTTCTTTGCTTCCTCCTTCTCGCTGTACTGTACCTAGCCCTCAGAGACTGTTGACACTGCCATTAGTGTCACCTTATAATCTACACCCACAGCGCTGGGCTGGAGCAAATGTGTGTGTGTGTGTGTGTGTGTGTGTGTGTGTGTGTGTGTGTGTGTGTGTGTGTGTGTGTGTGTGTGTGTGTGTGTGTGTGTGTGTGTGTGTGTGCGTGTGTGTGTGTGTTGTGAGTGTGTGTGTGTGTGTGTGTAGTGTGTGTGTGTGTGTGTGTAGTGTGTGTGTTGTGTGGTGTGTGTGTGTGTGTGTGTGTGTGTGTGTGTGTGTGTGTGTGTGTGTGTGTGTGAGTGTGTGTGTGTGTGTGTGTGTGTGTGTGTGTGTGTGTGTGTGTGTGTGTGTGTGTGTGTGTGTGTGTGTGTGTGTGTGTGTGTGTGTGTGTGTGTGTGTGTGTGTGTGTGTGTGTGTGTGTGTGTGTGTGTGTGTGTGTGTGTGTGTGTGTGTGTGTGTGTGTGTGTGTGTGTGTGTGTGTGTGTGTGTGTGTGTGTGGTGTGTGTGTGTGTGTGTGTGTGTGTGTGTGTGTGTGTGTGTGTGTGTGTGTGTGTGTGTGTGGTGTGTGTGTGTGATGTGTGTGTGTGTGTGTTGTGTGTGTGTGTGTTGTGTGTGTGGTGTGTGTGTGGTGTGGGTGTGAGTGTGTGTGTGTGTGTGTGTGTGTGTGTGTGTGTGTGTGTGTGTGTGTGTGTGTGTGTGTGTGTGTGTGTGTGTGTGTGTGAGTGTGAGTGTGTGTGTGTGTGTGTGTGTGTTGTGTGTGTTTGTGCATGTGTGTGTGCGCGCGCGTTCGTGCGTGTATGTGTGCGCCGCGTGTGTGAGTGTGTGTGTGTGTGCGCGCGCGCGTGCGTGCGTGCGTGTGTGCGCCGCGTGTGTGCGTGTGCGTACGTGCGTGTGTGAGTGTGTTTGTGAATGTGCGAGTGTGTGTGTTAGTTTTATTGTGTGGTAGATGGGCGTTACAAAAATCCTCTTTATTATTATTGTTATTAAGAGTCCCATGTCAGGATAAAAAGAAACAGACATTGTAAAACAAAATTCACGCAAGAGTGTGATCAGCCGAAGATCTGCTTGATCCAGAAATATTCCCAAGGGAACTATACATGATCCTTTAAAAAATCACATTAATACCTTCTAGGAATCCGGATCGCCTTAAGAACAGCAAGGACAGCGCTACCCCGTTCCTACCAGCGTGTGCAGTATTTTGTGTGCCCAAGCAATGGGATGGCTGCCAGTGTTTGGTATTTTTACAAGCGTACAGATGTTGATGAATGCGACTGCACACGGGGGCTGTACGGACACCGTCACAGAGAGTCTGCACAGAAAGCTGAATCAGGGATTCGAACCCGTGGCAATATTAAGGTTGCCTTTTCGGCCCCATGCTCTAGCCACTGACCTACCCCACCCCTAAAAGTAAACATGATGCTTAACGTCCACAGAAACCATCAGGCTTATTAGGGACGGAGAGAAGGGGTGGGGGTGGGGGTGGGGGTGGTGGGGGGGGGGGGGGGGGGGGGGGGTATGGAGGTGGGGGGAGAGGGAGATTATATACCTGTCGCTATACTGTCACCACCAGAATGACTCCTGCATTAAGATGGGCAGCGATGAGAGACATTTTAATGTTTCATAATTGTGAGGGACAAAGTCACAGGACAGTGTCCACAGACCACAACTTTTAAAGAGAAAGGAGAGCCGAAGCAGATTCGAACCGAAGTCCCTCTGCTTACCAGCCTAACGCCTTACCGCTAGGCCAAACCGGCTCACGTCCCCCAACCCGTAAATGTGCATTGTTCGGTTTTAACTGTGGTGTTTTGTAACCTCTTCGCAGCGTTACACAGGAACCATCGATTACTCTGCAACCCGCTCTCCAAGCAGAGCACGCGCCATGTCTTGGTTATGGAGCTTTTCTTTAATGGCCCGTACCGAAGAATAATCTTCAGGAGTTTATCCCGTTGAAGGAGCGGATGCCGCCTTTGAGGATATAATTATCTTTGGTGAGTTCAGTCTTATATCGATTGCTAGGTTGGCATCCCATCCCAGAGCAGACGTGAGTTGATTGTGTAGCTCACTGGGTCACAGTCTCCACAAAATAGGTTACGTGCCGTAGTCTTAGTATAATTTTTTATTCGACAAGCTTGATATCCTAATCTTCCCATTGCTGATTTGTTGAAATAATTACTGTGTGTCTGAGATGATAGTTTATTACACACATAAAGTGACGCCAATAGCCTGGGTAAGGCCTGGGCAGAGCAGCAACAAATTTGCCAATAATAATTCAAATACACGCCAGTGAATCAATATAATTTATATTGTAATAAATAAGCCGACAACAAACAGTGTAAGGTGGTAGACATATATATATCAGTAAACATATATATATATTTTTTAATATACAAAAAAGCAGCAATACACATGTGCTAAAAGTAGCTAAAAACAAATCTATTCCCAAACACCCCTCACGCGCGCACGCACGCACGCACACACACACACACACACACACACACACACACACACACACACACACACACACACACACACACACACACACACCACACACTCACACACACACACTCTCTCTCACACCTCTCACACACACACACACACACACACACACACACACACACACACACACACACCCTCTCTCTCTCTCTCATGCACACACACACACATACACACAGACATAGACACACACACACATACACACACACCACACACACACACACACACACACACACACACACACACACCTCTCTCTCTCTCTCTCTCTCTCTCCCTCTCTCTCTCCCTCTACACACACACACACACACACACACACACACACACACACACACACACACACACACACACACACACACACACACACACACACACACACACACACACACACACACAAACACACATACACACACACACACACACACACACACACACACACACACACACACACACACACGCGCGCGCGCGCAAAATGACCTGAAAATGATCTGATAATCTACAATGCGGAAGCCTGGTAAAAGCAACAAAAATGCGCCATCTGAGCACGACTTTCAGCTGCATACGAGTATATAAATCGTTTTCTTTAAACAGCGGTTGTGAGCAAAGGCTGGTGTTCTATGGACGTTGCAGAATATCGGACTGTGGGGATAGTTTATGGCACGGATCAAATATCGTGTGTTTAGAACCAGGAAGAAAGGCGTACACTGGAGTCCCAACGGCTTGGGCAGTGGAGGGAAAGCCAGCGGTCGCTGTGCCATGTCTGACTCACCAGATACCCGAGTGATTTATTCCAGCGTCTCGGGCACTGTCCTTACACAGTCGGCCTGGAAAGAATGGAGTCTGTCTGGTGTCGTTGGGAACAGCAATAAACTATGTCCTTCCGTGCACGTAAACTATTCGCAAGCAGTTGAGTATGAAAGGTACCCCCCCCCCCCTCCCACCCCACCCTCCTGACTCCCACCCTGCTGCGGGCGTTGTATATGCGGATAACATCGTAAGGTCACGATCTACAATCTAAAATAGTTTACTCATTTTGCAAAAGCTCCCCCCAAAACAACAACAACAACAAACAAACAAAAACAAAAACCCCCACCCCCCCCCCGCCCCGAACACACACACCACACACACACACACACACACACACACACACACACACACACACACACACACACACTCACTCAACTCATTCACACACCACACACACACACACACACACACACACACACACACACACACACACACCGCAGACAGACAGACACCCCCCACACACATACAAAACAACAACAACAACAAACAAACAAACAAACAAAAACAAACAATAAAATCCTGAATAGGTAGACAGACAAGCAGGAAGAAAAAACTGAACTTTCAGGGTCAGTTACGAAGCAGCTGTCGTTAATCAGAGAGATCAGCAGCTGCAGATGGACGGACTGGTGGATGGCGGGATGGAGGGAGGACCAGAGCGACGTATGCATTGCACAAGGAAAGATATACAGCGGTGAGAGAGGATACCGCTGAAAGACGCACGCTTTCTGCCAGCTAGCTCCACGTCCATACACCCCACCCCACAGACCTCTCCGCTTTACGCTGCAGACAAACAGACCCCAAAGCCATACATTTCAATACCGTCTATCCAGATAAAGACAAAAGCGGGGTCGGCAGTGCAGTAATTGTCACCTCACAGCTATTCAGCTGTCTATCTATGCACGGTACGACCCGCGCCCACCATCGACTGCTATTGACTTGTACGGTAATTACACCTAAGAGCTTGGCGACCAGTCCGCGCCGGAGTGTTCGGTGACCACGTGCGGTCTTGTCAGTCGTCGAATTTGTGTAGTACATCGGATTTGTGATTTCCGCAGTACATCGGATTTGTGATTTGCATGGTACATCGTCGGATTTATGATTTGTGTAGCGCTTTTTCAGATTTCAGATTTGTGTAGCACATTGTATGATTTGTGATTTATGTAGTACATCGTCAGATTTGCGATTTGTGTGGTACATTGTCGGATTTGTGATAGGTGTAGTACATTGTTCGATTAGTGATTTGTGCAGTACATCGTCGGATTTTTGATGTGCGTGTCAGACTTGCGATTTGTGTAGTACATCGTCGGATTTGTGTATAACACCAGTAAAACAGTGCACCAGGTCCAGTAAGTGGTTCACTACATAGCCGGATTACGATTTAAGAATTATAACACATGTCCCCCCCCCCCCCCCCCTCCCTTCCCCCGATTTCTTTCTTTGTCTACTGAAGGTAAGGCAGAAGAGGAGGATGCTAACAATGGAACAGAACGCTATTTTGGAATAAACAAAAACTTGAAGCAACAACGAAAACAACCAAAGAACAACAACAACCAAACCAACAACAGCAACAACAACGACGACGACAACAACAACAACAACAACAACAGCAACACACACACACACACACACACACACACACACACACACACACACACACACACATACACACACACATCTCCTCCTCTCTCTCTCTCTCTCTCCACACACACACACACACACACACACACCACACACACACACACACACACACACACACACACACACACACTCACTCTCTCTCTCACACACACCACACACACACCACACACTCTCTCTCTCTCTCTCTCCCTCTCTCTCTCACACACACACACACACAACACACACAACACACACACACACACCACACACACCACACACACACCACACACACAACACACACACACACACACGTACACACACATACACAACACACACACACACACACACACACACACACACACACACACACACACACACACCACACACACACACACACCTCTCTCTCTCTCTCTCTCCCCACACACACACACGCACGCACGCACGTTCGCACGCACGCGCGCGCACCAACACCCACACACACACACTTCTCTCTCTCTCACACACACACACACACACACACACACACACACACACACACACACACACACACACACACACACACACACACACTCGAAACATAGCTAACATCCTCTCTAGAATGCAGCCGACAGTCTGTAAATCAGTACGTGTTTCGAGAACTTTTTGTGGTATTAATAACTGAATACATTATTTTAAAAATCGTCTTCAAAAACCGGCTTTGTTTTCGTGGTAAGAGTAGTAGTGACAGCTTTCTTTTCTGTTGCGGTAGGGCATTCCAGAGCAGTCTAAAATGGTAACCAGGCGTAGAGTTCGATAGATTGATGCAAATCAATCCCATGAGCTATGTGATATTTTATTCCTACTTGTCGCCCGCTGTAACAAGCTTTGTGAAGACAGGTTCTTAAAGCTCTACGCCTGGTTAGCACTTTGCTCTGGAATACCCTGACGCAAACAATCAGCTGGTTAGCATTTCAGACTGCTCTGGAATGCCCTGACGCAAACAGTCAGCTGGTTAGCACTTCAGACTGCTCTGGAATGCCCTGACGCAAACAGTCAGCTGGTTAGCACTTCAGACTGCTCTGGAATGCCCTGACGCAAACAGTCAGCTGGTTAGCACTTCAGACTGCTCTGGAATGCCCTGACGCAAACAGTCAACTGGTTAGCACTTCAGACTGCTCTGCAATGCCCTAACGCAAACAGCTGGTTAGCACTTCAGACTGCTCTGGAATGCCCTAACGCAAACAGCTGGTTAGCACTTCAGACTGCTCTGCAATGCCCTGACGCAAACAATCAGGAGACTTCAGATGCTTTTGGAAGCCCTCGAAAACTGGTTCACTTCCTTCTGCAATCCGACCCAACTCGAAAAAGTGTTCATCGTCTGCCGTCTTTTTCTTAGACACTGTGTGTCTTTTATTTGTCTTAATTATTGTGAATTTATCTGTCTATTTAGTTTTCTTTTGGAAAAAAATAATTTGTTTGCTTTTTTTCAAAAAAAGAGATATTTATTTATTTTATTTAAATACATTTTTTATAGCATCTCATTCGTCGTCGCCGCCCTGATATAACCGTAATGGTCGTCGTCGTCGTCGTCGTCGTCGTCGTCATCATCATCATCATCATCATCATCATCATCACATCATCATCATCATCGTCGTCGCCCTGATATAACCGTTATGGTTGACTGGGCGTAAAACATCAAGTTACTTACTTACTCATCATCATCATCAGTTCAACCCGTGACTGGTCATTCGTTTTTAGCTTAAAGGCACCAATACAGACGGCATTTTCCCCCCTGTTCTTTTCCATCGATGTTTTCACCCTAACGTTTTTGTCAGCAGACACCTGTCTAGCCGAGCACGTGATGCTGGGGCCACAACGGGGCCTTGGCCGTGTTGCGTCGCCTGAAACAAACCCAGTCAACCTCCACTTAGCTTTTACCTGATATAGTGCTTTTGCCAACGCCCACACTGCCGCCATAATGACTGCGGACTGATTACACAGATTTCAGTGGACTACCCGCCCACCAATTTGTACGTGCGTATAGCGCGAAGCTTGTCCAGTGGTGTGTTTTTTAGATCGATATTTTGCTTTGGGAGTTGTTTGTCGGACACGCGTATTTGAGGTAAGGCAGTATGAATGGATTGATAGTCTGGCTCGCATCATTGCACTGTGTGCTTGGGCAACGTAGCAATTTGTCTGAAAGCGCGACGGACAGGTTACTGAATTGCCCCCCCCTCCCTCCCCCCCTCCCCCCCTCCCCCCGCCCCCATCTTTTTTCCTCCGGCTGCTGACGTCTTCACTGGTGGTTATTCGAGGAAGGGGGTGGGGCGGCGGAGTGGGGGTGGGGGGGGGGGGGAATACTTTGAAGACTGTCGCGTTATTCGCACAGTAAGGAACCGCGGAAGCATGGATTAATGTGCCGTCTGCTGAGGACCCACAGCTGTGAAAGATTCCCATGTTTAAACAAGGGGTAGGTTCATATTATTGGCAGGAGCTGCCACAAGTGTCATTAGTGTCGTGACAAACACGTATTTCTCGCGACAAACACGTCTTTGTTGCGACAAATGTTTTGTTGCGACAAAAATGATACTCTGTGGCAGCTCCCGCCAATGATAGATTCAAATATAGTTTGCATGCTTTGCCTGCTGCAAAAATAAACTACTCTACCTTACCAATGTCTGCTTTTACGGTTCACCCAGTTTCAGTTTTACCCCATCCTCTTCAAACGTGAAGCATTCCTCTTTACTCTCTTGTTTTAGTCAAAACTGGAAAACCACCTCTTCTCTTCTGCAGACTAATTTGTCGTTTACGTCTTCTCTTTTCCCATCAACCCATCAATAGCAATGTGCGTGTGTGTGTGTGTGTGTGTGTGTGTGTGTGTGTGTGTGTGTGTGTGTGTGTGTGTGTGTGTGTGTGTGTGTGTGTGTGTTTGTTTGTTTGTTTGTATGTGTATCTTTCTAAGCGCTCCGGATTCTTAAGAGATGGGCAGCCATAAATAATAATGATGATGATGATGATGATGGTCGCTTTTAGATAGCCATAAATAATCTATGATTATTATCATAAAGTGACGTGTGATGTTGTTTCCTGTGACTTGGTGACACGTGTTATAATGCCATAATATGACCCTTGCTATTGACTGGGTATATAGGTCAAATTAATCTCAGTGAAATACTTAAATACAAACGTCTAACAGACCTGTTATCAAAGTCCTTTGTGGCTGGATCAATGTGACATGAACCAACAGCAGCAACAACAACAACGACAACAACAACAAGAATAATCATACTACTACTACTACTACTACTACTACTACTACTACTACTACTACTACTACTACTACTACTACTACTACTACCAATAATAATAATAAAGAGCAGTGCAAGTTTTGTGTATTTAGTCTCTAATTTCACCTCTGAAGCACATCCAAAAGCACAAAACTATAAACACCCGGTCAGTGCACGCTACAATGGAAGCGTGGCGGATCGTCAAGGACTAATGAATGGCCACGTGAACTGCTGGCAGCCAGAGCCCCTTCCGTCCCAGACTGGAAGTGAAGAGTGGAATCGATGGAGTGGTTGCTGCGCGTAACACCGAATAAAGCCTGCTCCTTACTAAGGACACCTCACAGGGTGTCCTGCCTTCCTATAGCCAGGCTATCATCTCTCTTCCCCCCTCCCCCCACAGACCCCCCCCACCCCTCCTCCCCACCCCCTTTTTCCGTTTTGCGAATCTTGGACACCACTTCTGAAGACTGAAGCCAGACATTCGACAGCTTTTTCTGGCCCCAATCTCGGCACGTGTGTTGGAATCCGCTGCGCGAGAGTATGGCGAGAGTTCGTGACAGCCCACGTGACCAGCAATGCCGAACCCGGACTGTGGCGTTGCCTGGGTTCTCCAAGACCCGAACGGGCCCTGCCGCTTAACTCACTTTCCTTCTTGTAGTTTGAGGTGTAGGGTAATTGACGAGACATGCTTGGAATACCCCCCGACACATTCTGTCAGGAAGTCTCTTTCACTGTCAGCGAATTTCCCCACCATGGCGTTTTCAGTATGTGTTTGGCGGTGGGGTGGGATGGGGGTGAGGGGGGAAGGGGGAGGTGTGCTGGGGGTTGGGGTGGAGGTGTGGGGGGAGGGGGGAGGTGAGTTGGGCATGGGGGGGAGGGGAGGGGAGCTGGGGCCTGGGAATAGAGGGGTTAGTAGTCCTCAGCCAGACAGTAAAAGCATCGTCATACACTCCTTTCCGGTCTCTCCTTGCAAACCACACCGCCCTGAGATTCCCAAAGCTTTCAGTTCAGTGTGCAAAGCGATGAGGCTCGCTCCGGCGGTAAAGACTCCGTGTTTTTGTCCAGATCCAGACTGGATCTCATGTTTGCTCTGCAGACATTACCTTGGGTTCTCTTACCGCTTACCTTTGACGTCTCAAGCGAGAAAGCAAAGACGCTGTGTTGTGAAAGAAAGAAAGCAAGAAAGAAAGAAAACGAAAAAAAGACTGGAGACAATTATATCAAAGCAATTGATTCTATGGGAAACGCTATTCTTGTAACCATTGGAAAAAGTCTGGATAATTTGCCAGAGAGAAGCTGGACGAAAAGGGAGCATTGGGAAAAGACTGGCGAGCGGTATGGATTTGAGTAATAACAGTCCAGACGAGACGGAGAATGATAATGGAGGGAAGATGGAGACGTGGAGGGGCAAAAGGGATTTGAGGAACATGACGGAGGAAAACGGAGAGAGAGAGAGAGAGAGAGAGGGGGGGGGGGGCAATGGAAACCAAACTAGTCAACAAATGTTCTGATCAGGAAAATCCTGTCTGCAACAATTGTAACCCACAGAGACACCGTCTGCCCGTTCTGTGCAGGGATGCGCATATGCACCTTCCTGCAATGTTGGACAACTGGAAACCTATCTGTACAATCTAGGCAAGGTATGCCTACCAGACTTGAACAACCGGTTGTCTGGAAGCTTATCCGTAGGAACATTTCCTTTCTGTTCCTTCCCAGTGTTGTGGAGCCTAGGCGCTGTCTGTAGACGTGTGTGTATTCGGCAGCCACTCATCCGGAAGCCTGTCTATTGGCGAGTGTATAGGGCAAACAGTCATCTGGAAACGTGTCTGTACAAACGTGTGTATCGTCTGGCAGCCAATTATCTAGAAGCCTATCTGTACATGCGTGTGTATAATAATAATGTACATTTCTATGGCGCATGATCCCTAGCATGATCTAGGGCACAATGCGCCGTACAAAAAGCTGCAGAAAAATGTATAAACACATACAATGGACAAAATAAAAAAGGTTTCAGGCCGTACGACCGCCAACCACGCAAGAATTTGCATACAGCAATTTCAGTAAATAAACCAAGTTGTCAATAACTAAACATGACCAAACTCTGATTTGAGCACAATGTATGATACAAGTAGATATATTGCAAATACAAAAATGTACAGCGGGATATTGCATACACACACACCACACGCACACACACACACACACACACACAACACACACACACACACAACACACACACACACACACACACACCAACACACACACACAACACACACACACACACACACACACACACACACACACACACACACACACACACACACACACACACACACACACACACACACACACACACACACACACACACACACACACACACACACACACACACACACACACACACACACACAACACACACACACACACACACGTAGCAACACACAACACAGCATACACACACACGGGCCACAACTACACACACACACACTACACACACACACACACAACACACACACACCAACAAGCACACAAGGATGCGGTGGGGGGAGATAACTCAGTATATGCAGATTTGAAGAGATAGAGTTTTAAAGGCTTGCTTGAAAGATGTTGATACTGAGTGACGAACATCATACGGTAACGAGTTCCACTGTGTCGGGCCCGTGAAAGAAAAATCTCGTTGTCCAAAGGTCTTTGTTTTTGTGAAAGGTATGCGGTACGTATAAGGAATACTCCGTATAGGGAAAACAATCATCTGGAAGCGTGTCTGTACAAACGTATATACTTGGCAAACCAACTATCTGGAAGCCTGTCTGTACAAGCGTGTGTATTGAGCAACAAATTATTTGGAAGCCTATCTGAACAAACGTATGTATTGGCCATCCTGTACAAACGTGTGTAGTGGGCAACCAGTCATCTGGAGGCCTATCTGTACAAGCGTGGGTATTGGGCAACCAACTATCTGAAAGCCTGTCTGTACAAATGTGTGTATTTGGGCAGCCAAATATTCCGAAGCTTGTGTTTGCAAGGGTGTCTATTTATACCCGACATGTTTGAACAACCAATCATCCGGAAGCCTTTCTGTGCATGTTTGCCAGCCTCAAAGCGTGGAGCAGCCAAT
>JABMCL010000813.1:1442500-1450000 GCA_018857735.1 Alviniconcha marisindica
GTGTGTGTGTGTGTGGTGTGGTGTGTGTGTGTGTGTGTGGTGGTGTGTGTGTGCTGTGTGTGTGTGTGTGTGTGTGTGTGTGTGTGTGTGTGTGTGTGTGTTGTGTGTGTGTGTGTGTGTGTGTGTGTGTGTGTGTGTGTGTGTGTGTGTGTGTGTGTGTGTATGTGCCTGGGCCTTGGTGTATTTCTGTCTTTGTTAGCGTTTTCCAGCTAAAATTGAAGTTCATCCAATGTCGAGTTAAAAGGTAACACGTGCAACCGTTTCCCCACACCCCTATATACTGTCTTACATACATTTCCCCACACCCATACATACTGTCTTACATACATTTCCTCACACCCCTGCATATACTGTCGTACACACATTTCCCCACACCCCTACATATACTGCGGTACATACATTTCCCCACCTCTCTCTCTCTCCTCTCTCTCTCTCTCTCTCTCTCTCTCTCTCTCTCTCTCTCTCTCTCTATATATATATATATATATATATATACACACTGCGGTACATACATTTCCCCACACCCCTACATATACTGCCGTACATACAGTTCCCTACACCCCTATATACTGCCGTACATACATTCCCCGCACGCCTATATACTGCCGTACATACATTTTTCCACACCCCTACATATACTGCCGTACATACATTTCCCCACACCCCTACATATACTGCCGTACATACATTTCCCCACACCCCTACATATACTGCCGTACATACATTTCCCCACACCCCTATATACTGCCGTACATACATTTCCCACACCCCTATATACTGCCGTACATACATTTCCCCACACCCCTATATACTGTCGTACATACATTTCCCCACACCCCTATATACTGCCGTACATACATTTCCCCACACCCCTATATACTGTCGTACATAGATTTCCCCACACCCCTATATACTGTCGTACATAGATTTCCCCACACCCCTATATACTGTCGTACATAGATTTCCCCACACCCCTATATACTGTCGTACATAGATTTCCCCACACCCCTATATACTGTCGTACATAAATTTCCCCACACCCCTATATACTGTCGTACATACATTTCTCCACACCCCTATATATTGCCGTACGTACATTTTCCTACACCCTGTGTGTATTCTGTGCTGTGTGCACGTGCAGGAGTGCGAGAGGCCTGGCGCGTGATTTTTATTTGGTTATTTTTACTATTTTACTATCCTCGCTCTACCTCCATCGCCTTTTCCCTCAGGATGTGAGTCAATAGGGTCTGAGTACCAGGACTGGAGACTTGTAGTCCGGAGGAGAGTTTGTCGGTGCCTTGTTTGCTCCGGTAAATTAATCAAGGGTACTAGCTCCATTTATTTGCTGGAGCATCGTTGGCACAGCACCGCGCATTTTTCACGGTTACTGTAACTTGTACTGCAAGAGGTCGTTGGCACAGACTTCCACACTACACTGCTAAAGCTGCCAGAAAGTCCCAGTTTATACCGGTCCTAGCAACCGAAGTTTACGGGATTTACAAAAATAACTCCTCAAACAGTGTTGACCGCCAGCTTTCTGAGGGGGGGGGGGGGGGAATGAAAAAAGGACAAGATCAAAACACATAATGTTAAAAAGAACGTTTATATATGAATGGGACAATACAAAACAAGGGCAACCGTTTGGAACAGATCCTCTTTTAACGCGACAAACAGACAGCTATTCTGCAAAGAAAGGTCGGACAAAACAAATGAAATTATAAAGCTGTCGCTTCGCGTCTGGTCCCCGGGGACGCGGAGTATGAGGCTGATGTTACTGTGGACAGCAATTGGATTAGCTGAACGGGACCGGAAGCAGGGCGTCAGTCTTGAATGTGTTGTGTGAAATCCGGCACGTACACACATACACGCAGACACGCTCGCACGCACGCACGCACGCAGGCACGCACGCACGCACCCACACACACACTCACGCACGCACGCACACACGGACGTAACACCACACGCATGCGCACACACACACACACACACCACACACACACACACACACACACACACACACACACACACACACACACACACACACACACACACACACGGCTGTACTGATTTAAAAAAAATCCACACTGTCTGTCAAACGTCGCTTGTCGGCTCTGTGCTTCCTAATCCTGATGTTCGGTGTTTTCACTACCGGATTAAGGTCCAACTTCGCTAGTCAAAAGCCTGTGGATGAGGACCTCATGCAACTTTTCCAGGCATAAAACAGGCCTACACAGCACCGACAGACTTGGCTATCTTCGCGAATCACGTACTGGCTCCCTCCACAATAGACCTGTTTTGTTGGTTTGAGAATCTCGCCGCAAAAAAACACAAAAGACTGTAAAAACTAAATAAAAAATAAATAAAATAAAATGTTATGAAAAAATGCTCCAGCGCTTAACGAAATGCGGGAAGTATGTTGAAATTTGAAGAAAGATAAGACTGATTTTGGTCCGATGGAACCTTCAGATGTCTTCCTGGGTGCTGGAGTTGTTTCCCATGACAACACTGAGCGTATGAGGGAAGTAACTTACCGACCGGCAAATATGGCGTAAAGCCGTGGATGGCACAGGTCGTGCTGCCTTGCTCATTGGAGGGAACCGAAGGAGAAATCATTATTTTTCACCAGTCCGGGAAGTGCAGAGCGACTTTCCCCCAGAATGGCACGTTGCCTTATAACTGTCCTCTTCATTTCTGCTTTTTCCTCTCTGTCAGTCTTGCGTTGTTTGCACCAGGGTTGATATAATTGTAATTAGGAGGAGCAAATAGCCCCCTTAATCACGTGTATCTTCTAAACGCTGAGACTCCTCAAACAGAACGAGGCCAAGAGCGCCTCGCCCTGTGCCGAACCAAGAAGCAAGGGAGATCATCAGCTCCCTTGTTTGTTGATGGTGACGACAATGAAAAGGTCGGCATGTGTGGAGCGCAGATTGGACTATTCAGCCCGCCTAAACGCGTTTAAAGTTATAGCCTCATTTCTCTGACTGGAACAATAAAAGGACTTATGGACTCTTTTTACTATTGGGGACTAGAGGCTATCCGTCTTTAACTTTATTTACTCTTCTTACACTTGGGTCAGTGGAAACTGCTTTTTAATGTATTCGATCTTCGTTCATTAGGTTTCGAACTGGTGAGTCGGCCTGCGTGATTTTTCTTCGTTTAAGCTCTGCTGGCGTAATCTGCCGTGTTTGCACATGATACAAGTACACAAGGATTTTTATTTGCCAGTGGCGTTAAAAATGTACACAGGAATTTGTGTTGATGATGTTCCATTCATATAGTGCATAAAACCCGCAGTACATAACAATAAAGCCACGTATAAATAGTCGAAGCTCTCTGTTCCGAAGGATGCGTGTGAGTGGCGCCTTCAGAGTCTTGCGAACTGTACCGTAGTTGTGTGCCGTAACACAGTGCCTTACTCGCAGGTTTTTGTTTTTGTTTGTTTCATTGTTGTTGTTGTTTTTAAAATCTACTGCGCATTTCGCTACTGTGCTCACTGTATTGTGTTGTGGTTGACATTTTTTCACCATAGCCTCGAGTGAACGCATTGGCTAATATGAACATTGGACACCTTTTGGCACCATTCCAAATAATGCTTTCCGCGTAATATAACAACCGAGTAAGTCTGTCGTGCTACGGCGAGTTTCTGTTTCTGTTATCATTAAACGCTTCAATTAGTCATTGCGGGAATTTCAGGTCATCTGACCCGATAAGGCCACAACAACAGCAGGAGCTGCCTGTGTAGCCAGTATTTTCCTGTGCAGACACTGGTATGGCTGCCAGTGTAGCCAGTATTTTCTGGTATAACTGCCTCTGCTTGGGTCATCTATCGTGCGCGTAGATGTCGATACATGTCATACAATGTAGATGTCGATACATGTCATACAATGTAGATGTCAATACATGTCATACAATGAAGATGTCGATACATGTCATACAATGTAGATGTCGATATATGTCATACAGTGTAGATGTCAATACATGCCATACAATGAAGATGTCGATACACCCGACTGCGGCTGGGAGAAAAATTCCTTTCCCGCAGTGAGGAATCGAACCCTAGTCAGCATTGCTCTTGGCGTTTTGTTCCGTCGCCCTAACCACTGAGCTACACCCCGCCCCTAACAGTAAGTAGCTAGATGGACTGTGAGGACCAAAATACCGACTCTTTGACCTGCAGACACATTCGACCTTTCCAACCACCGACGCATGTAATATTCACTGCTTTATTTTAGTCAGTAAAAGATGTACCACCGAGCGAAGTCCTAATGCATTAAGCCTGAATCGATGGATTTTTCCGTCTGTCGTCTTTATTGGGCCAACCCGACTCATCAGTATGAGACCTACTTCTGAAGCTTAGATCGCGGGCGGGTGTACAGGAATGAGTTCACCTGGGGAATCTTTTTTTATTTTTTTATTCAGTCACTGCTGCCGTAGCATGGCATTTAAAGTTCAATCGATTAACTTAGAAACTTTTGTAAGATAACAAAGTCGGGATCGTTAGGCCCCTACTGATGATGCCTTTGTTCCTCGCGAATGTGGTTTGTAGGGCTACTGCGCAGAATTCATACGGTTGTCGTAATTATGACACAGTAATAATTTTTACTTTAAATAACAATAGACATGCCCTAGCAGGGACTAACAGACACAGACAGGCAGGCAGGCAGACGGACAGACGGACACACATACATATCGACATAGACACACAGACATACAGTCACACAAGCACACAGACATACAGAAAGACAGACATAACACACTGACAGACAGACAGACAGACAGACACACAGACACACACACACACACACACACACACACACACACACACACACGCACGCACGCACGCACGCACGCACGCACGCACGCACGCACGCACGCACGCACGCACGCACACACACACACACACACACACACGCGCGCGCGCGCACGTGGGCGTGCGAGGAGTATTTTATGAACTGTTGGTAGGTGTAAGAAGCTGCAATATTACTGGTCGTCCTCGTTTTCTCAGACGTCATTTTCGATTTCATAAATTCAATATGGACGCTTTCAAGACACAAGACAGCGATTACGAGCGCGGTGGCCACTTCTGTCGGTGGCCGTTTCTGGTGCCGCGCAATAAATAGGTGTTGCCACTTCGGAACGTAATTTGCGCAAAACGGAAAGTGTTGTAGCAATTCCTCATAAATCCGCTGTTAACATTATTCTCTGCCGCGAGAGCTATGAACAGCAGAACTGGGATGGCGGAAAGGAGGGAAGCCGGAACGCCGTGAGGGAAGATAACAGTCAGTTGTTTGTAAAGTGCAGACACATTTCTCGTCTCTTAGAACCAGACGTATTCTGTAGCTTTACCCCCCCATCCCCCTCCGTCCCCCCCCTCCTACACACACACACACACACACACACACACTCACACCTCCCACCACTCCACACCAACCTCAGCGCCGAATGCACTCTTCCGGTTCTAACAAACACCGCTACTACTACTGCTGCTACTGTTGCTGGTGTTGCTGCTGCTTTCACTGCTACCAATAATTAATAATAATAATAAAAGTATTTGTAAAGCGCAAAATCTTGTCCATGGGGACTATTCTAAGCTCTCTCTCTCTCTCTCTCTCTCTCTCTCTCTCTCTCTCTCTCTCTCTCTCTCTCTCTCCACACACACACACACACACACACACACACACACACACACACACACACACACACACACACACACACACACACACACACACACACACGAGCATTCTGACTATGCAAAGCTTAGTTTTACACTGCTTAAAACCGACAGCAACAGAGATGGACGAAGACAGCTGCACAGAACAGAAAACATGGCAGGTCTACAGTTTTGGGAAAAGAAATGTTTTCGTTTCACATTTGAATGAGTCCAGAGAGTGTTTCTGTCGGAGAGGAAGGGGAAGGTCATTGCAAGTTGATGGACCAAAAACAGAAAAGGCGCGGGAACCAGCAGTGGAGAGTCTGGTGCCAGGAATCTGGAGGCTGGGCGTGTCCGAAGCGGAGCGGAGAGTACGGGATGGCGTGTACTACTACTGCAGCTGCTGCTTCTGCTGCTGCTATTACTGCTACTACAACCACGTCTCCTGCCGCTGTTGCTGCTGCTACTACTACTGGCACTGCCGTTGCTGTCGCTTCTTTTTCTGCTGCTACTACTACTGCTGCTGCTGCTGCTGCTGCTGCTGCTGCTACTACTACTACTACTACTACTACTACTACTACTGCTGCTACTACTACTACTACTACTGCTGCTGCTGCTGCTGTTACTACTACTACTACTACTACTACTACTGCATGCTGCTGTGCTGCTGTTACTACTACTACTACTACTACTACTCACTACTTGCTGCTGCTGCTGCTACTACTCACTACTACTACTACTACTGCTGCTGCTGCTGCTGTTACTACTACTACTACTACTACTACTACTGCTGCTGCGCTGCTGCTGTTACTACTACTACTACTACTACTACTACTAGCTGCCTGCTGCTTACTACTACTACTACTACTACTACTCTACTGCTGCTGCTGCTGCTGTTACTACTACTACTACTACTACTGACTGCTCTGCTGCTGCTGCTGTTACTACTACTACTACTACTACTACTCTGCTGCTGCTGCTGCCTGTACTACTACTACTACTACTACTCTGCTCTGCTGCTGCTGCTGCTTACTACTACTACTACTACTACTCGCTGCTGCGCTGTACTACTACTACTACTTACTATCTGCTGCTGCTGCTGTTGCTTACTCTACTACTACTACTACTACTACTACTACTACTACTACTGCTGCTGCTGCTGTTACTACTACTACTACTACACTACTACTACTACTACTGCTCGCTGCTCTGCTGCTGTTCTACTACTACTACTACTACTACTCTACTACTGCTGCTGCTGCTGCTGCTGTTACTACTACTACTACTACTATTACTACTGCTGCTGCTGCTGCTGCTGCTGCTGCTGTTACTACTACTACTACTACTGCTACTGCTGCTGCTGCTGCTGTTACTACTACTACTACTACTACTACTACTACTACTACTACTACTACTACTGCTGCTGCTGCTGCTGCTGCTGCTACTATTACTACTACTGCTGCTGCTGCTGCTGCTGCTGCTGCTGCTGTTACTACTACTATACTACTGCTACTGCTGCTGCTACGTTTTGGTCCACAATCAGTGTTAACAGAGAGCAGCGGGGTTATCAGAAATCTGACCCTGATGAGGACCAGTATTATGTTGGTTGCCTTGGTCAGAGTCGTGTTTGGCGTGACGTCAATGCCACACGATGCCTGAAGGCATGGCAAGACTAGTTAATGTTGCATGATTGTGATACCTGACGCTCATACTGCCTGCCGTAAATACCTTCTGTCAGTCTCCCTTCTCTTCAAATGTCACCTGTTTGTGTTGTTTTGGGCTTAGTTTGATTTTTTCCACCAATCTTTTTTTGTTCAAAACTGGAGCAGCTGTGCTTTTCACTAATATCG
>JABMCL010000813.1:1455000-1470000 GCA_018857735.1 Alviniconcha marisindica
GTATGCCGTTGTTGAACGGTATTGGCATAGTTATAAACATTATGCTTTAGCTAAACAAATTAGCGCTTTAAAAATTTAACATTAGAGAGGGAGTTACTTGACCCAATCCCTGACTTGGTTAAAACTATAAATATCGACATTCTGAAGTGTCATAGAAATCTGCTGAAGACTCACCAGTGTTGGTGATCGTGGCTAGTTACGGGGTCAGAGGAAAGAGTTTGACCCCCCCCCCACCCCCCACCCCCCCACACACACCCACACCCCTCCTCCCCGTCCCGCATTTTCTGTTCTGCCATAGTTCCGCTTTCTGTCTCCGAGCCGCTGCTTGTCTTGTTTGTTGATTCTCTTTTGTTTCTTGTATTTGCTTCCTACTGTGTCTTCATTCTGTTTTTATTTACCTTCTCTGTTTAATTTAGTTTGCTGTTGTTCTGTTCTTTTTCTTTATATCTCTCATTGATTTATTAATGTTTACTCGTTCCAGGTTCATTTTTTTTTCTGCGTTTTTATCTGCCTGCACGCAGGTCTTCCCGTTTTTTTATGCTTTGTTTTTGTTTTATTATGTCTGTGTATTATTCCTTGGATCTTTCGTTTTCTTAATTTTAATTGAATATTCGTTCTTGGATCTGTCTTTTAATTATAGCTGGTTGGTGCATGTTTGTTTTTTTAAATGTATTTTTGTTTTGTTTTCTGCCTTTGTCATTCTGTTGTTATTTCTTGCCCAGGACTGGATATTAGACGGGATTTGACTAGAGCTAGACTACATTCCTTGTAAACTAGAGTTTTCGAGTTGTGTCTCTGTCTTTTTCTCCATGTTTCTTCCTTTTCCTCTTCCCGTACTTCCTCTCGACCCTTCCTTGACGGTGTCTGCCTTTTGTCCATTACTCTTCCTGCGGAACAGATTCGCTCCACAGCGGTCCCCCCCGCTAACTCTATTCTGCCATCACGTGTTGACCTTTCTAGCTAACACAGTTGTCCACTTTTTCTGTCTCCGCGAGTCGTGGATGCAGAGCGAGTGTATCTGGCACCGCTAGCGTCTCCCGGTATCCTCCGGCACCCCCCCCCCCTTCCTCCTTTCCTCGTCTCCCCCCCCCCATTTCCTCGTCTTCCCACTCTCCCCCCTTCTCCCCATCTCTCCCTCCTCCCCTCCCTCCCTCCCTCCCGCCATTCTCCCCAGTTACCTTCCCCCCCCCCCTCCCTTCTCCTCCAGTTCTCCCTCCCTCCGCCCCAACCCATTCCCTCCCTCCCTCTCCCTTCCCCCTCCCTCCCCCCCCTTCTCCCCACAGTTTTCTCTCCCTCCGTCCCCCCCATCCTCTGCTCCCCCATTCTCCCCCACTTCTCTCTCCCCCTGCCCCCCTCCCCCCCCCTCAACTTCTCCCCAAGTTCTCTCTCCCTCCTCCCCTCCCCCCTTCTCCCCCGCTCTCCCTATGCCCCACCTCCCCACCCTTCTCCCCCACCCTTCTCCCCCCGTTTTCTCTCCCTCCGCCCCACCTCCCTCCTCCCTTCTCCCCCCGTTTTCTCTCCCTCCGCCCCACCTCCCTCCTCCCTTCTCCCCCAGTTCTCTCCCTCCGCCCTCCCCCTTCTCCCCTTCTCCCTCCCATCCCCCACCCAGTTCTGCCCCAGTTCTCTCTCCCTCCTCCCTCCCCCTTCTCTCCCTTCTGCCCCCGTCCCTTTTCCCCCCGTTCTTTCTCCCTCCTCCCACCCCCCCCCCCATCTCCCCCAGTTCTCTCTCCTCCTCCCCACCTCCCCCTTTCTCCCCCCGTTCTCTCTCCCGCCGCCTCCTCCCTTCTCCCCCAGTTCTCTCTCTCTCCTCCCTCCCCCCTTCTCCCCATTTCTCTCTCCCTCCCCCCCCTGTCCCCTTCTCCCCCGTTCTCCCTCCCTCCTCCTTCCCTCCCCCCTTATCTCCCAGTTCTCTCTCCCTCCTCCTCCTCCCCACCTCACTCCCCTTCTCCCCCCGTTCTCTCTCCCTCCGCCCCCTCCCTTCTCTCCCAGTTCTCTCTCCTTCCCCTCTCCCTCCTCCTTCTCCCCCCGTTCTCTCTCCATCCGCCCCTCCCTTCTCTCCCAGTTCTTCTCCTTCCCTCTCCCTCCCCTCTTCTCCCACCGTTCTCTCTCCATCCGCCCACCTCCTCCCCCTTCTCCCCCCGTTCTCTCTCCATCCGCCCCACCTCCCTCCCCCTTCTCCCCCGTTCTCTCTCTCCATCCGCCCCACCTCCCTCCCCCCTTCTCCCCGTTCTCTCTCCATCCACCCCACCTCCTCCCCCTTCTCCCCCGTTCTCTCTCCATCCGCCCCACCTCCCTCCCCCCTTCTCCCCGTTCTCTCTCATCCGCCCCACCTCCCTCCCCCCTTCTCCCACCGTTCTCTCTCCATCCCCCCACCCCACTCCCCCTTCTCCCCGTCTCCTCCATCCGCCCCACCTCCCTCCCCCTTCTCCCCCGTTCTCTCTCCATCCGCCCCACCTCCTCCCCCTTCTCCCCCTTCTCCCTCCTGCAGCCAGGCCGTGGTGGCGTTGTGATAGAAATTGCATTAAAGGAAGCACAGCGTCTCAAAGTTGCCAATTAGATTTCCCCAGGACCACTGCTTCTGTTCCACTGTCCTTTTCGTCATAACTATGGCTTGTGCCCATTAGCAATAGGGTGGGGTGGGTGGAGTGGATAGGGTGGGGTGGATGGGGTGGATAGGGTGGGGTGGATGGGGTGGATAGATGGGGTGGATATTGTGGGGTGATGGGGTGGATAGGGTGGGGTGGGTGGAGTGGATAGGGTGGCGTGGGGGGATTGAATAGGGTGGGATGGGTGGAGTGGATAGGATGGGTGATGGGGTGGATAGGGTGGGGTGATGGGGTAGATAGGGTGCGGTGATGGGGTGGATTGGGTGGGGTGGATGGGGTGGACAGATAGGGTGAGGTGGATGGGGTGGATAGGATGGGGTGATAGGATGGATAGGGTAATGTGGATGGGGTGGATAGATGGGGTAGATAGAGTGGGTTGGATGGGGTGGATAGTGGGGGTGATGGGGTGGATAGGGTGGGGTGGATGGGGTGGATAGATGGGGAGGATATTGTGGGGTGATGGGGTGGATAGGGTGGGGTGGGTGGAGTGTATAGGTGGGGTGATGGGATGGATAGGGTGGGGTGGATAGGGTGGGGTGGGTGGAGTGGATAGGGTGGGGTGATGGGGTGGATAGGGTGGGGTGGATGGGGTGGATAGGGTGGGGTGGATGGGGTAGACAGGATGGGGTGGATGGGGTGAATAGGGTGGGGTAATGGGGTGGGGGAGACAGAATTAGCGGCAGGGAAGATGGAGCAGGGGTTCATCAGTGTTGATTTAGTGGAGCGGTAGGGAGGCAGGGAGAGAGGGAGGCAGAAAGAGAGGGAGGTTTGGTGTCTTGCACCATCAAGGCTTTGGAGTCTTGCACCAGCTCTGTCCGTTGCAACTCTGGATCACGGTTAGGTGGGCGTTTTCCAGTTAGTGTCACTGCGCATGTTTTGTGTATATCAAGTTGCTTAGTACCGGCGCATGTGCAAATATAAATATAAGGGAGATAATGCTGATTAGCATTATTTCGTCTGCTAGTTGGACATTACATCCATCCTCACCTTTCAATGCATACTGAAGAGGGAGTTAAAACTACCCCCAGTTAATTAATTGATGTACAGCTTGAATCTTCGTCTGTTTGTTGAAAATAAACTCCAAATAATTAAATCGTCTCTATTGTTGTTTTCCACATTGTGTTAAATACGTGAGGAGATTTTTTCTCTCTCTCAATATTCATATTGTTCTCATTTATTGTGGAATATTAAACTCTCTGAGGTTTAACTATTCACAACATAGTCGCTCAAATATGCTGGTGCCTTGAACACGGACAGGTCGCTGCGCTGCAGGTGTTGGATTAGGTAATGTTGTCAGCGGATGTATTTGCGTACTGTGAGCTGGCAATATAATATAAGGGAGATAATGCGATTAGATTATCGTCTGCTAGTTGGACATAAGAGAGGGAGGAGAGGGAGAGCAGGAGAGGAGAGGAGGAGGAGAGAGGAGGAGGGAGAGAGGGAGGCAGGAGAGAGGCAGGAGAGAGGGAGGGAGAGAGGAGGCAGGGAGAGAGGGAGGCAGGGAGAGAGAGGAGCAGGAGGAGGCAGGGAGAGAGGAGGAGGAGAGAGAGGCAGGGAGGAGGAGGGAGGGCAGGGAGAGGGAGGCAGGGAGAGAGGAGGAGGAGAGGAGGCAGGAGAGAGGCGGAGAGGCAGGGAGAAGCAGGGAGGCAGGGAGAAGGGCAGGGAGAGAGGGAGGCAGGAGAGGAGGGCAGGGAGAGAGGGATGGGAGAGAGGAGGCAGAGAGAGAGGGAGGCAGAGAGAAGGGGAGGAGAGAAGGAGGCAGGGAGAGGGAGAGGAGAGGAGGGAGAGAGGGAGGCAGGGAGAGAGGGAGGCAGAGAGAGAGGGAGGGAGAGAGGGAGGCAGGGAGAGGAGGGAGGGAGAGAGGGAGGCAGGGAGAGAGGGAGGCAGGGAGAGAGGGAGGCAGGGAGAGAGGTAGGTAGGGAGAGAGGCAGGGAGGGAGGGAGGCAGGGAGAGAGGCGGGAGAGGTTTGTTGCCGGTTGCATTGCTCAGTCATACAGAAGGGAACTGTGCGGGAGAAAGAGGGGCCCGGTGGACAGGTTGTCCCTGATCAAAATTCCGCCAGCTTTCAGTAGACGAGATAACTCAGCAATCCCCCCCCTCCCCAACACACAGACCACCACCCATCCCCATCCCCATAGTCTATATGTGTATATGTGTCACTCGTCGTGTCAACACACACACACACACACACACACACACACACACACACACACACACACACACACACACACACACACACACACAC
Organism: Alviniconcha marisindica; assembly: GCA_018857735.1. Lineage (NCBI taxonomy): Eukaryota > Metazoa > Mollusca > Gastropoda > Provannidae > Alviniconcha > Alviniconcha marisindica. The sequence goes on from JABMCL010000813.1 coordinate 1,459,852, forward strand.
ACACACACACACTATCGTTTTCTTACGCTGGCCCATCTGTTTGGAAACCGCTCTCAAAACTGACCTGTTTAAAGAACACAGCCGTGCGTGTCCACCCGTCTGGTATATATATGTATCTTAACACTAGCAACGCACACACACACGCGCGCGCGCGCGCGCGCGCACACACACACACACACACACACACACACACACACACACACACACACACACACACACACACACACACACATACACGTGTTACTGTAAAGCGCCCTGCGCTCCCGTCTTGTGTGGAAACGGGCACCATAATTCTATGAACACATGCATGGATGCATATGAAAGTTAATACCGGTGATAAGAGAGACAGACGACAGAAGCAGACTCCCTCCCTCCCTCCCTCAGCATTACGGTCAGTCAAACATTTCAACGTTGTACTGATAACATTCTGTGATGACAACATCTGGCGATGACACTTTCCTGCGATGACGTCCGGCTGTGTCTGTGAGCATGCTGGGACGGCAATGGCGGCGGAAAGCCGGTCCGATGTGGCAGCAGCCATGGACTACAGGTCCATGACAGAAGCAGCTGTGAGCCGGTTTGGCCTAGCGGTAAGGCGTTAGGCTGGTAAGCAGAGGGACTTCGGTTCGAATTTGCTTCGGTTCTCCTTTCTCTTCAAAAGTTGTGGTTTGTGGACATTGTCTTGTGACTTTGTCCCTCACAGTTATGAAACATTAAAATAATAATAATAATAAAGAGGATTTTTAGAGCGCCCATCTACCACACAAGGTGGCTGCACAGGGCGCTTTACAATAACATTCTAATAACATTCTAATAACAAAAAATGGCTCTCATCGCTGCCCATCCTAATGCAGGAGTCATTCAGGTGGTGACAGTGTAGAGATAGGTATATAATCTCCCTCTCCCCAACCCCCTCTCCCCCTTCTCCTCGTCCCTAATAAGCCTTATGGTTTTTGTGGACGTTAAGCACCATGTTTACTTACAGCTTAAGCTGGCTGGTCAGCTGGGTCCAGCCACTCTTCGGCTCTTTCGCAGCAGGGGCCCTCGTCAACTCCCTGTGCGGTGGAAGCAGTGAGCAGGACGTTGTCTTTGCTGTCTCAGCGAGGTTAGGGCTGAAGTGGAGCAACCTGGGATCCAGGCTGCTATATTTATCGCATCGCTTTGTTACGAAAGACGTTTTGCATCCGTGGCTGACAACAACGCGCGCGTGACGTGTGATCAGCCTGTTTATAGTTGTTTTGTTTCGTGGTTGCCAAACGATGATATTCACGAATTGATTTTTCTTTTGTTGTAAAATACGTTATTTACTCGCTGGGACTGCCAAAAGGAATGCTGTTGAAATCGATGTTGTTGTGTAATCCTGACCCTGACCCCTTCTCTTTCCGTTTCTCTGTTCTTCGTTTTTCCTGTCTCAAAACAATGGTACGGCTGCCAGTGTCTGAGATTTTTTAACGTGCACACAGATGTTGATGCAAGCATAGAGTGCCCTGTATATGTGCCATTTTCATTGCACACGACCGCTGTACGCACACCGGGAGAGAGTCTGCAATTGAAATTGGCTCCGTACTGCGCCTGACTTCTCAGTCGGTCGCTCGACAAGCTGAAACATCCCATTACTGTAATTATTTTGGTTTCTTCTTTAATCTGTGCCATCTATTTGTACCATCTTCTTTAATCGGTGTTATCCCTCTGTGCCATCTTTTTAATAATTATGTGCTATCTGTGCCATCTTCTTTGATCTCTGCCATCTATCTGTGCCAGCTTCTTTAATCTGTGCTAACTGTCTGTGCCATCGTCTTAATAATTATATACTATCTGTGCCATCTTCTTAATAATTATGTGCTAGCTGTGCCATCTTCTTTGATCTCTGCCATCTATATGTGCCATTTTATAAAATCTCGACCATCTGTCTGTGCCATTTTGTTTTATTTGTGCCTATCGTCTTTAATCTGTGCCGTCTTTAAACTTTTCTATCGATATGCGCCATTTTTTTATAATCTCTACAAGCTATTTATGCCATCTTCTTTAATATATGCCAGCCACTTTAATCTGTGCCATCTATCCGTGCCATTTTCTTTAATAATTATGTGCCGAGTAATATTCGGTGAGTAAATAATTATGTAGCAGTGTGTACGGTAGAATCAGCACGCCTGTACCATATCGCTTGGATCGGGGTGAAAAGGAAACAAAGCAACAAAAACCGAGGACCTTGAAGTCGAATCGATTTTTCACGTATTGGCATTAAGCGTTGATTTTTTGTTGAATCGATCGAGTCGGTGTGTCATCAAAGAAATGTATATATGCATGTGTGTCTATGAAAATAAAGATTTATTTCATTCAATTTTATATGATTAAAAATACTGGGATAAAATGGCCGAAGGAAAATAGCCAAAAGACGCCCGCTAGCGACATTCACCAATATTCGTCTGATTTGTTTCTCTTTCTTGTCGCGGCCTTGCCTGGAAAGAAAAAAAAGTGTGACCCTCATTACAACAAAATCGATCCTTTACAACATCACAATTGTCATTTAACAAATGCAGTTGTCATGGTAACACTTTAAGTGCGATCTTTGAATGCGTGCCGTTAACAGAGTTGCCATGTATCATTGTTAGTGAGGACTGGGTGTGCAAGGCTTTTCTGTGACTTTGGCTGATGCTGTTTTTGTTACCACCCAGGTAAACGTTACAGTTTTTACAGCGCCAGATGCAACACATGCATACATCGCTCAGTTATACATTATGAACGTACAACCAGCAAATAAGGCAGTAGAGAGAGAGAGAGAGAGAGAGAGAAGAGAGAGAGAGAGAGAGAGAGAGAGAGAGAGAGAGAGATATTTTATTTTCTGCGCCTGTATGTGGTGTATCAGAGCGTGTCCGTGTGTGCAGAGAAGGAAGGGAAGATATCCCAGAAGTCCGCTGTCTTCTTAAACACCAAAATGCAAGTTCCAAACAATCGATCAGCATTTTCCGACAGTACATTTAATCGCCTCAGTGTTGGGTCATAATTTGTGGCCCAGTGAACAGAATAATTGAGGATGCACAGCGATAGCAATACACTCCCTTTGATTAGCCCAGGAGCACAGCGATAGCAATACACTCCCTTTGATTAGCCCAGGAGCACAGCGATAGCAATACACTCCCTTTGATTAGCCCAGGAGCACAGTGCCGTGTATTGAAGGAGAGGTGAACGCCTCATTGTGTTGGCATTGAGCAGCGTGTGCTTGTTCACAATACATCAGACAAGATGGAGCAAGCAAACGTGAAGGCGAAGACATCAGGTGGATTGATTAGTTAAACACGAGCTAGTTTGGCACCGGTGGAACTGATGTACCACGGGTAAACACGACATTGCCACACGCAATGGTGAGACTAAAGTATCACAGATAAACACAAAACACTTCCCACACGGGCGGGACTGATATAATTATCGTGGGTAAAAACTGAAAGAGCACACACGTTGATGGGACTGATGTAGATAAACACTGGAACAGCACACACATTGATGGGACTGACCTATCATCGGTAAACACTGAAACAGCACACACATTGATGGGACTGATGTAGATAAACACTGAAACAGCACACACATTGATGGGATTGATGTAAACACTGAAACAGCGCACACATTGATGGGACTGATGGAGGTATACACTGAAACAACACTCACATTGATGGGACTGACCTATCATCGGTAAACACTGAAACAGTACACATTGATGGGACTGATGTAGATAAACACTGAAACACTACACACATTGATGGAACTGATGTAGATAAACACTGAAACAGCACACACATTGATGGGATTGATGTAGATAAACACTGAAACACCACACACATTGATGGGACTGACCTATCGTAGGTCAGCGTATCAACAGTGAAACACTAGATAGACTGATGGACTGGTGTATTATAGGTAAAACACTGAAACACCACGAATACTGATGTGAATGTGTAGGTAAACACTGAACCACCGCACACATTGATGGGACTGATGTAGTAAACATTGAAACACCACACACACTGATGGGACTGATGTATCATAGGTAAAACACTGAAACACCACACACACCGATTGGACTGATGTAGTAAACACTGAAACAGCACACGCACTGATTGGACTGATGTAGGTAAACACTGAAACAGCACACGCACTGATGGGACTGATGTAGGTAAACACTGAAACAGCACCCGCACTGATGGGACTGATGTATCATAGGTAAACACTGAAACCAACGTACTTCACAGAGAAACAGCAGAATAAATAAGAAAGATTAGATGAAGAGGCAAAGGAAAATAAAAGAAAAAGAAGAGACAAAAGCAGACAGACAGAAAGAAACATGGAAAATAAAAGATGTGACCGAAGTACGATGGGAGGGAGGGAGGGAGAGAGAGAGAGAGAGAGAGAGAGAGAGAGAGAGAGAGAGAGAGAGAGAGAGAGAGAGAGAGAGAGAGAGAGACGAGAACTCGAAAACTTTCTTTTACAAGGATTGTAGTTGAGAGAGAGAGAGAGAGAGAGAGAGAGAGAGAGAGAGAGAGAGAGAGAGAGAGAGAGAGAGAGAGAGAGAGAGAGAGAAAAGGGACTGAAAGATAAACGGTTATAGAATACAGAAAGAGACGCAGAAAAAAGGAAAGTAAGCTACATTCTCTCAGTCAGGGTCACGTAGGACTTGAGCGCTGTGGGTCTGCCCGGAAGCAGAGAACAGCGCTATACAGTTGCACTTGTCAAGCTCTTAGGACTCATCTCCAGATGAGGCACTCAACAAATGTTCATATGAAATAAAAAACAAAACTATAGCCCTCATTTTCCCCCCTTCCCAATATTACAGTAATGCCAGCAGCTGGGCATCAACAATCCCCAATTACACACGTCCGCACGGTGACCGTGGCAAATGAGAAATGAGCAGCACAATGTCTGAGTCCTTCGGGGCAGGGCAGAGATGGCAAGAAACAATTCAGGCGGTCGATCTAGCAAGCACATGGCCAAATCTTTCACTTTCCTGGGGAACGAGAGAGGGCAGAGCAACTTGGTGGTGGTGGTCGGGGGGTGGGAGGGGGTGGGGTGGGGGTGGGGGTGGAGATGGGAACGGGGGGAGGGGGGGGGGGGGGGGGGGGGGGTGTATTTAGAGCTGGGGTTACGGGCAGGCTGGGTATCGCAGGCCGACGCTGACGATGTACAATCGATGACTTGGGGGCGAGCCAGTCAATGCCGTGCCAATCAGGCGTCAAATGAAGGCGAGAAATTACCCATTCCTCCCCCTTTAACTGGGATTCTCTCCCCTTTAACTCAAATTATCTCCCCCTTTTAAGTATCCATGGCGGCTCTGTTGACCGACTCTCCCTGCCTGGACCTTTCCCGGGACTGTCTGTTTTTTTTTGCCGGCCTGATGGACTTCGTGATGGACTTGCTGCATGGCACCTCTCACCCTCCTCCGGCCTGGGGACCTTGGGGAACGGCCTGAAGCCAAGAACGTCGCGTGTGACCAGAACCGAGTCTCGAGAGCACATTACACCAGTCCTCCTGGATCTGTACTGGCTGCCCGTGTCCCGGTATAATCCGCCTCCTCCTCTCCGCTCCTCTTCCCTGTGCAGATTAAGCATTTCGGGATTCGGCGAGAACACAAACAAAAAGTAGCCAGACGCAGTCTTTCCGCAATGCTACGCCCACGCTCTATAACAGGTTGTCAGGCATTACACAAGACAGAGGACGTCCCAAAAGTTTGGTCGCGACACACACGTGTTTGTCGCGACAAAGGTATGCTTGTCGCGACAAACATAATTTTGTCCAGACAAAACTTTTGCCGCGACACGCTTACTTTTGTCGCGACAGACACGTTTTTATCGTGGCAAAAGTATGCTTGTCGCGACAAAAGTTTTGTCGCAGCAAGCATACTTTTATCATTGGCGGGAGCTGTCACAAGTATCATTTTTGTCGCGACAACACGTCTTTTGTCGCAACAAAAGTATGCTTTCGCGATAAAACGCTTGTCGCGACAAATATATTTTTGTCACGACAAAACTTTTAGTGCGACAAATATTTGGTGCGATAAACAATTTTGTCGCGACAAGCTTTCTTTTGTCACGACAAACACGTGTTTGTCGCGACAAAACACGTCTTTTGTCGCGACAAAAGAAAGCTTGTCGCGACAAAAGTTTTGTCTCGACAAACACGTGTTTGTCGCGGCAACACTTTTGTCGCGGCAAAAGACATATTTGTCGCGACAAAAACGGTACTTGTGGCAGCTCCCGCCAATGATATACTTTTGTCGCGAAAAAAGACGTATTTTGTCGCGACAAACACGTGATACTTGTGGCAGCTACCGCCAGTGATACTTGTGGTGGCTAACGCTGCTGACTGTCGAATTGTGGCCCAGCAGGACATTTCACATGTTTATGTGAGATGATGCCGCGAAAGTGTAGACACAAGAATAGCTTTGCAGGCTTACCACTGAAGCAGCTACCTAGGCCGTAACGTTCAGTTAGCTTCAGTTCATAATCTTCTATTCATCTTACAAGGGGCAGTTCCATTATGGCGAGCTCGTGAGTAGAGGAGAAACTTAAAAGCAACAGAAAGAAGCAATGAGACGAAGGTATAAACACAGCTATATGTAATAATACCTTAAGGTTGCTGAGCTTGATGGCAGCCCGAAGCCATAGTTACAGGCTCTGCCATCTCCTGCGGAATAACAACTTTTTCTTTGGCTGCCTGAAGCCAGCTGTTTTTTGCTGGCGTACCATTTGGAGACGGCTTAAAGCTGGCATTAACCTGTCTGCCGGCGCATGATTATGGGGCCACCCGACATTAGCACGGTGTGAGCCTCGTGTTCAATTCTGAACCAGACTACCGGTTTGGGACAACCCTAACATAAAAAACTGGCATCATTTTAACCTTTGTATCAGAGAACCGTTTTGGGACATCCCTAATTTAAAAAACTGGCATCGTTTTAAACTTTGTATTAGAGAACCGTTTCGGGACGTCTCTAACATAAAAAAATAAAATAAAATAAAATGGCATCGTTTTAACCTTTGTATCAGAGAACCGTTTCGGGACATCCTTGACGTAAAAACTGGCATCGTTTTAACCTTTGTATCAGAGAACCGTTTCGGGACATCCCCAACATCAAAAATGGCATCGTTTTAACCCTTGTATCAGAGAGCCGTTTTGGGACACCCCTAAGGTAAAAACTGGCAACGTTTTAACCTTTGTATCAGAGAACCGTTTCGGGACATCCCTGACGTAAAAACTGGTATCGTTTTAATCTTTGTATCAGAGAACCGTTTCGGGACATCCCCAACATAAAAACCGGCATCGTTTTAACCTTTGTATCAGAGAGCCGTTTTGGGACATCCCTAACGTAAAAACTGGCAACGTTTTAACCCATGTATCAGAGAACCGTTTTGGGACTTCCCTAACATAAAAACTGGCATCGTTTTAACCTTTGTATCAGAGAACCGTTTTGGGACATCCCTAACGTAAAAACTGGCATCGTTTTAACTTTTGTTTCAGAGAACCGTTTTGGGACATCCCTAAGTTAAAAACTGGCAACGTTTTAACCTTTGTATCAGAGAACCGGTTTGGGACAACTCTAACGTAAAAACTGGCATCGTTTTAACCTTTGTATTAGAGAACCGTTTTGGGACATCCCTAACGTGAAAACTGGCATCATTTTAACCCTTGTATCACAGAATCGTTTTGAGATGACACAAATGTAGCTCATGCTGACTTTAACCTTTCTGCTGGAGATCCATTTTGGGACAAGTTAACAACCGCATCGTGCCCATGTGTATGGAGACATTTTGCAATAGTCGTCAAGCTAGTTTGTATCGTTATGCCATGAAAATGGTTGATACAACGCAGGCTGAGGGTCATGTTGCTCTGCTGTAAGGGGTGTGCTGTTTAATCAGACAGTACAGTCACAACAGCATGTCCCATGCTTTTAAAAAGTATGGAACCAAAGACGCAAACTGGCCTAAAAAGGTACCAAAATGTACCGGTATTTTCATCTTCTTTTAGGTGCTCTATGAATATTTCTTCAGAAAGGTACTTCTGTGTGTGCTTCGTTTGAACCACTCAGCCGGTGTAGCCGCGTTGGTGCACACTTCAGCAATGAATTGCAGAGGAAAGGTTTGCTGGTGACGTATTTGACAGTTTTGGCACGCATGCCTGTTTTGTTTATGAGGCCCCTGGTACAGACCGCTGGGCAGAAAATGGCGGCACACGCGGTCGTATTTTCACGACATTTAAACGTCGAGTTTTAGCAAACAGGACGAAAACTCGAGTGAAAAAGTGCTGAGTGTACAGATTAATTTTGTTCCATTTCTATCTGATGCCTCTTCGGTTCGATGTCCCTTTAACTGACGCATCTGAATACACTTCAGCCACAAATACGAAGCGACACAGGCATTGAAGACAGGCAAGTGAAAAGACAAATATTATGAGAGTCTTCCCCAGCAAGGGTCGATACATTCCTGGTGCATTATGTCAAAAGAATGTCAAAGATAGGGAAGAAACCCGTGTTGTAAAAGCCTAAGTCAAAGCTTCCATTGAAACTCCTTTGTTTCAATAAACCTTGACATTTGGGGATGTTACCCGGATACATTAGAAACCTTGCAAGAACCATTAACTTCCCTTCCAACAAACAGAGCGGCGGTACCAGGCTCTCACAGCCAACAGGATGGTGAACATGTAGTTTTCTGTTGTTAAGAAGCCAGGGGTTTTATTCTGTTTTTGTCACAAGAAGGGTCCTGCACCCAGGGGGAAATCAGTTCATCTTCCATTGTCACATTCAATACTGTTTTTTGTTTCCAACCAGGCAGATCGATGTCGTCGGAAGACGGCACCCACGTTAATGTTCCTTGATGCCGGTTCAAAGTGTTCTCAGGATCAATCAGTTCAGCGGCGGTTCCGCCGACGTTTGTTTTAGCCAGCTGAAATATTTGCTCTGTACTTTTAATCGGGGTTCATCGATCCCATTTTCAACATATGTGTTGGAGCGCTACTTTCTTTTTAGTTGTATCCGCAAGTCGTCTGCCGTCTGTCTTGCACTCTGCACAGCGGTATGACGTTGTGTGCAAATCGTCCGCTGTCTTGCAGTCTGTCTGCACAATTCTATGTCACTCTTGTTTGCAAGTCGTCTGCCGTCTTGCAGTCTTCATAATTCAGTGTCACTGTTGTATGCACAGGTCTTTGCCACTGTTGTCTGCCCATGTCTATGCCACTGCTGTCTACAACTCTGTGTCGCTGTTCTCTGCACAACTCTATGCCACTGTTGTCTGCACAACTCTATGTCATCGTTGTCTGCACAACTGTATGACTGTTGTCTGCACAACTATGTGTTGCTCCGAAAATACGACATATTGGTGCATGTAAAGGCAAACATTACGTGTAAGGGAAAGCCCATGATTGATGTTCCATGAGCTGTTGATTTTGTTTTCTCCGGCCTGAATTAGCGAAATTTCTGTCTTTGATGAAACGTTTCCGGACTGCGTGTACAATAATAATAATAATGTACATTTATCATGCGGTCATCAGCGCCCTGAGCGCTCACATGATACATATTAATCTAAATATGATATTCTATACAACCGTAGAGCACAGTCCTACCAAACCAATTTGCATAAAATATTATATGGAAACACACACACACACACACACACACGCACGCACGCACGCACGCACGCACGCAGCACGCAAGCACGCACGCACAATGACTAGCAATAACTGGGTATTGATATTAGTTGGGGTGGAAATGCTGTGAGAAGAGGAAGGTTTTCAGTCTGGCTTTAAAAGATGACAGGGTTGAGGAGTGTCTAAGGTCTCGTGGGAGTGAATTCCAAATGTGGGTTCCAAAGCAAGAGATAGTGCCACGAAGGCTCTCACAGAACAACAGACGGTAACGCTGACCGTTCCCACAACCACACTCGGTACCAGCTCCGAGCCGATTCTTTTCCTCACCAAAATGCAAGAAAGAACTCCAGGCTGGTTGATTTCTACACCAAATGGCTATTTCTATACACAAGTATCAGTGAGAGCTTATTTTGTGTACCGAAATTCGAATAAGGCATTTTTCTGTACCCCGAATTGGGTAAGAGCTCTAGTAGCCACTTTTGAAACTCAGCAAGGCTAAATTTTGTTGATTTGAAATTGTAA
>JABMCL010000813.1:1475000-1497500 GCA_018857735.1 Alviniconcha marisindica
GCTTTGGCCAATTTTTAGATCACCTGGAAGGTCAGAGGATTTGGATGGGTCGAAGATCAGTCTGATCTTCGTTCAGTTGAAGCTTGTTGTGGATGGTCCACTTCGTTACGTCACTTACACACCCTATCATCAGAAAGCAGAAGAAGAAGAAGAAGAAGAAGAAGAAGAAGAAGAAAGAAAAAAGAAAGAAAAAAGCACACACACACACACACACACACACACACACACACACACACACACACACACACACACACACACACACACACACACACACACACAAAAGAAAAAAGAAAAAGAAAAAGAAGGAACAACAAGCTCTGTCTTCTGGATGGTATCTACGTTTCTACAGAACTATCGATTTTGCACTCCAAACAATCCAGAGGCAGACAGTCCAAATTTGATTAGCTATTTACTTACTAATGCTGAAAATGTCCTCATTGGACTTGCCTTGCCATGGGGATGGGGGGGGGGGGGGGGGGGGGGGGGGGCATTATGTGCCGAGATGTTCAATAGGCCCATAGTCAGTTATAAAGATGGTAATTTTCATCACTTCCGGTACCAACATATTGATTCCAGAGAGACCTCTCTGACACGCCACCCCAAATTACCGACTGAAGCCATGGGGCTTTGGCTCAAATGTCTCCCCTTTTACACGCACAGTTTCACGAGAAACGAGCCACGGTTTCGTACAGACTGGACGATCGCCCTTTTACTCTCACCCTTTTACTCTCACCCTTTTACTCTCACCCTGACTGCCACTTTTATTTTTGTGGTGTGTGTGTGGGTGTGGGGGTCTCTGGCATGGTGAGCTCCGCCGTCCCAATGGCAGCTGTTTGTTTGTTGTTGCTCACTCTCACAACCCTGACCCGCCCTCTCGCTCCCCCCTTCCCGACCTCAAAAAAGACAGTGTTGTTGATGTTGTTGTATCGTTCCACAGTTGAATACTCTTAGGGTCGCCTGGTTCTTGCACTTCTTCACTGACATATGCATTTCACACACACACACACACACACACACACACACACACACACACACACACACACACACACACACACACACACACACACACACATATATATATATATATATACGGTGAGAAGATTGCTTCTTCTTAAACTGGCCTACGTCAGTTTCATTTCCGTCGTACTGACGAATATTTCCTTGTGTTTGAGCGTTTTTAGCCCCGTGTTTCATTGAGTTGTTGGTGTTTTATTGTTAAATGTATTGAATGTTTATGTATATGACGAGCCAGAAGGCAAATTTCGCTACACAGAGACAATAAAGTTGTATTGTACTGAGATGACTGCGTGTGCTGCATGTTTTGTTTTTTTGTTTGTTTATTTATTAACCTGCCACATGGGCAGCCACACACAGTCTTCGGAGGATTTATCTCCATTCCTGGATGGTGTTACGCGAGGAGCTTATAATGGCTGGAGACAGTCCCCACGTGACCATGCAGCGCATGACAACGTTTCATTGTAGTCTTAGTGCTCTTGCTGGTGTCATTGTGTAAAGCCTAAGACGGTAGGTGGGTGAGTGGGTGGGGGAGGGACGTATGACTTAGATAAGGCCTACTTTATTACACAAAGATAAAGATACACAAAGATAAAGATCTAAGCACAAATCGGATTTGTCTTTTTACAGATAATAGGCCTACTTTATTACACAAAGATAAACATTTAAGCACAAGTCGACTTTTTCTTTTTACAAAATCTGTGGGATATAGAGGGTTTCCGGGGGCCTCAGTTGTTGACTGATATGACCCAGGCACTGGATTACTCGTCATTGTTTTTACGTCTAGAACTCTTCTCTAACAGAATGGTTACACCCGGCGAGAGCACAGTGTGCTGAAAGCGATGTTATGCGCCTGTGTCTGTTGACCAACACCCAGAACATTCTCTGTACATTAGTACAGCTGTGCTTCCCACTCCATCTTCCGCTGCTTCGCTTGCACTGATTCTGTGAAGTCTGAGGACTTGGATTTCTGTGTGACATCCAAATCCACTGCCCTCCGCCGAAAGCGCCTGGGGGCACAGCGTGGCAGTGAAGTAGTGTCTGTACTTGGTGCAGGGGAGGCGGTTGTGACAGTAATTAACTCCCCAGAGAAAGAGAGGGAAAGAGAGAGGGAGATGAGGGGAGAGAGGGGGTTAGAGAAGGTTAGAGAGAGAGAGTGAGTGAGTGAGAGAGAGAGGTGGGGGGAGAGAGGGGGGTGGGGTGGGGGTGGGGGGAGAGAGTGTGTACAAACGGAAAAAAAAAAAAACTGTTAGAGAGAGAGAGAGAGAGAGAGAGAGAGAGGAGAGAGAGAGAGAGAGAGAGAGAGAGAGAGGAATAGCTGCAGAGAAAAGCGAAAAAGCTAGTGGATCAACAGCTCGAAAAATGGCAAGTTTTTCTACCGGTCGCGTTTGGCAGTGCCTGTAATAAATAGAAACAAGTGCCCGCCATTGGGTCCATGGACGCAGAAATTCAGTTCCCTTGTACCGAACCCATGGAAGTAAAAATTCGGGTGACGTGCAGAGAATCCAGAACCAACAAATAATTACTATTATTTATGGAGCAAACGAAGCCTAATTGCTTCTCCGAGCCTAGAGTAGGAGAGACTTGCGTGTAGTTCGCTCCGCCAATTCTGCTGTTCTGATTTTTGCCCACCCGCTTTCTTCCGGTCCATTGTCCTCCCCATCAGATATTCAGACACAATGTGACGTGAGCCGCGAACAGAGATCCAATCGAATGAAACCGACACTTGTGATATGATGGAATTTGATTGGCCCTGATAGAACGTTCAGGCGATGTCACTCCCCAAAGCTCCTTGCTTAGGAACGCTAACTTTGACCTGGCAGATGTTACGTGCTCACGCACACCAAGGCGTGTGAGTGGTGTGTGTGTGTGTGTGTGTGTGTGTGTGTGTGTGTGTGTGTGTGTGTGTGTGTGGTGCGTGCGTGCGTGCGTGCGTGCGTGCGTGCGTGCGTGCGTGCGTGCGTGCGTGCGTGCGTGCGTGTGTGTGTGTGGTTGTTGTTGTTGGTGGTGGTGATCGCTTTTATATAGCGCCATTCTCCGCTCGAGCAGATTCCAAGCGCTCGCATGTGATTCTACATGAGTGAATAGCTTTTTGATAACGCATTTTTAAATCCACCGAAATGATGTACTTACAGCGCTGGCATGGCTGGTGCCGCATGAAACTGCTGCCCTCCCGGCGCGGTCTGTGTACACCATACAACCATGTCATTTCATGCGTGTGTGTGTGTGTGTGTGTGTGTGTGTGTGTGTGTGTGTGTGTGTGTGTGTGTGTGTGTGTGTGTGTGTGTGAGAGAGAGAGAGAGAGAGAGAGAGAGAGAGAGAGAGAGAGAGAGAGAGAGAGAGAGAGATATCTGGTGCGGGATTCCATTTAGACATTTTGAGAAGAGCTTCTGCATAAGCCAGCATACTTTGTTTTGCTTGACCTTTCTGCACCCACGATACCACTGCGTGAGAATAAATAAGTCAGTGAGCGAGTCAGTGAGTCACTGGCTAAGCTGAAGAATCCGTGAACTCTTCTCTAACCCCACCCTGCTGCGTGACTGCGTGCAGACGGGATTCAGTCACCTGTGCTCCAACGGCCTGGCTCCCGCCATCGACATCCTGCACAACGTGCCAGAGGTAGACGTCAACATTCCAGACAAGGAAGGCAACACCCCTTTGATCTTCGCCGCGCAGGCAGGTACGCCGCACAGGTGATCAATAGAATTATAGCTTGGCTCTCATCGTCACGGCCAGTGCGTGGCGGAGTTGTTTCCGGCTTTACGCCTGGCTGATCAGATCCTGCCTACAGGTTTGTTTGGCTTGATAAACAAGTTCCTTTGTTTTCTGTTTGCATAACTTGTCCCTTCGATCCGTTTGTCGGCTTCACCTTTGTTTTGGTTTTTTGTTAGGGATTGTTGAGCGATTGAGAACTCTTAATTCTTTTGTTGTTCATTATTTTGAACTTGAAGACTTAAAAAAAGAAAAGAAACAAGAAACAAGAACGTTCTAAAATATGACCCAAACATATAAAAGGTTCAAAAGAACGCTTTTTATTAGGGCAAGACAAAACCAGCAAATTTTCGGGGTAATCCCCTTTGTCAAGCTACAAAACGACTCTTAAACAACAACTAACCGGTCAAAAACGATGAAAAATGAAGTGAAAAGCTAAACCACTTAGCTGTTTTTGGCTGAGCGATTTAGCTGTTGTTTAAGTGTCGTTTTGCAGGTTGACAAAGGGGATTAGCCCGAAAAGTTGCTGGTTTTGACTTGTCCTAATAAACAGTGCTATTTTGCACCTCTTGTATGTTTGGATCTTGAAGACTGTTGATTCATCGATTGGCTAATTCATTCGTCTACCACTTCCACTACGCCTACGTCTACGGCTGTGTTGAACTTTGGTGTAGTTTTGTATTTTGTTTACCTCTATTATCACCTTAGGCTCAACAAACCCCTAAATAGGAATGCTCTGACGTGAATATGACGCTTTCACGATACATTGCCGTTGATTGCTGGGATCTAGACTGGTTCAAGGCCACGAACACGCAAACTGAGTTATCGTCAGCCTGTTGACTTTCTGACTAGCCTGTTGTTCTGGCCCGGCATGAAGGGCAGTGAGATCCTCTTTCTGTTCCGGAAGTTGGAAATGAAAAAATACAAATAAATAAATAAACAAACAAATAAATGTGATTTTGTTAAAACACAGATCTGTTGCAAACGGCATAGCCAACGCTGAATCCGTCGTCAACCTGGACGGACTTGCTTCTCGTAAAGGGCCAGTTCCACAGGCTTCTCCTCTGACCGCCAGACGCTTACAGAAGCACAGTGACGTCATTGAGCATACTGAACTCTCCCTCCATAGCGCATGTCAGTCCACACTCAAGCTGAAAGAGCATTTGTGTAATCGCCTGCACATAACTATGCAGATTTTAATTCTGCATGTGTCGAACGTAACCGGTCAAAGTTTGTCTTTATGTTGTGGTTTGTATCTGCATTCGTCTGAACCCCCCCCCCCCCCCCCATTCGCCAATTCCCCCACCATTCCCCATCCTCCCATTCCCCCCCCCCCCCCCATCCCCATCACTCGCCGGCCCCTCAACATAGTGTTCATTTCGGTATAATTTCCTCCTCTTCAGAGCTAATGGCGATTGGTACCGGTGGGCAGGTCACACAGACGTGGTGCGAATGATGCTCCAAGACTTCAAAGGCATCCGCATTGACCAGCCGAACCGCCTGGGCTGCACGGCTCTCATGAAGGCCGCTATACAGGGCAGGACAGACTGTGCCAGACTTCTTCTCTATGCAGGTATGAGTATGCATGAAGGTGCCGTACAGGGCAGGACAGACTGTGCCAGACTTCTTCTCTATGCAGGTATGAGTATGCATGAAGGTGCCGTACAGGGCAGGACAGACTGTGCCAGACTTCTTCTCTATGCAGGTATGAGTATGCATGAAGGTGCCGTACAGGGCAGGACAGACTGTGCCAGACTTCTTCTCTATGCAGGTATGAGTATGCATGAAGGTGCCGTACAGGGCAGGACAGACTGTGCCAGACTTCTTCTCTATGCAGGTATGAGTATGCATGAAGGTGCCGTACAGGGCAGGACAGACTGTGCCAGACTTCTTCTCTATGCAGGTATGAGTATGCATGAAGGTGCCGTACAGGGCAGGACAGACTGTGCCAGACTTCTTCTCTATGCAGGTATGAGTATGCATGAAGGTGCCGTACAGGACAGGACAGACTGTGCCAGACTTCTTCTCTATGCAGGTATGAGTATGCATGAAGGTGTCCTACGGGGCAGGGCAGACTGTGCCAGACTTCTTCTCTATGCAGGTATGAGTATGCATGAAGGTGTCATACAGGGTAGGACAGACTGTGCCAGACTTCTCTATGCAGGTATGAGTTTGCATGAAGGTGCCGTACAGGGTGGGACAGACTGTGCAAGACTTCTCTATGCAGGTAGGAGTTTGCATGAAGGTGCCGTACTGGGTGGGACAGACTGTGCAAGACTTCTCTATGCAGGTAGGAGTTTGCATGAAGGTGCCGTACAGGGTAGGGCAGACTGTGCAAGACTTCTCTATGCAGGTGGAATATTCATGAAGGTGACATACAGGGCAGGACAGACTGTACCAGACTTCTCTACGCAGGTAGGACTTTGAGCAAAACTGTACTTAACACCGTGCCAGAGGGAGGCAAACAAGCTTTCTGATTGGTCGCTTTTACATAGCCCTATTCTCTGCTCTCGTACAGACTCACTGCGGTCTTGTCGCATGCGATTCTGAATGAGTGACTGTAGCCTGGGTGTACTTAAGCGCTATTTAATTATTACATGGCCTGGGTGTACTTAAGCGCTATTTAATTATTACATGGCCTGGGTGTACTTAAGCGCTATTTAGTTATTACATGGCCTGGGTGTACTTAAGCGCTATTTAGTTATTACATGGCCTGGGTGTACTTAAGCGCTATTTAGTTATTACATGACCTGGGTGTACTTAAGCGCTATTTAGTTATTACATGGCTAGTGCCACGTGAAACAGCTGCCGTCTCGGCGCACGTTCTGTGAACACCATATGATCAGGAGCCAGTTTACAGTGTCATTTCATACAAAGCCACATACGTAGGGTGCATGTGTGTTAAGCTGCAATCTGCTACCTGCACGTTTTGCTACTGCGGTAACACGGTGGTGGAACGGATACCGAAATAAAAGTCAGCACAGACAGTTGACTGGAATTGTTTTTATCCCACCGTTCCTGCTGGGACTCGAACTCGCGACATTTCAATCACGAATCCGACACTCTGCCACTGAGCTATCCCGGCTCTTTCAGTGGACACAGGAAGTCCCTGGTATTAAGTATTGTCATATAGGGCCAGACTGGACTTTCAGTGGACACAGAAAGTCCCTGCCATTAAGTGTTGTCATATAGGGCCAGACTGGACTTCAGTGGACACAGAAAGTCCCTGCCATTAAGTGTTGTCATATAGGGCCAGACTGGACTTCCAGTGGACACAGAAAGTCCCTGGTATTAAGTGTTGTCACATAGGGCCAGACTGGACTTCCAGTGGACACAGAAAGTCCCTGCCATTAAATGTTGTCATATAGGGCCAGACTGGACTTCCAGTGGACACAGAAAGTCCCTGCCATTAAGTGTTGTCATATAGGGCCAGACTGGACTTCCAGTGGACACAGGAAGTCCCTGCCATTAAGTGTTGTCATATAGGGCAAGAAGGGCTGCTCAAGGTTTCATCTCAAAGCTGGTGTTGGTTTGAGCACACACGGATCTAACAGTAATGCCCCATAGAAGGAAACGAAGCGGACCTAACAGTATGTTTTATAGAAGGAAACAGCTAGCTAGGCCTGTATTCAAATGCCACTATTTCCATGCGCAGAGGCTTTCGGCTGTCTCACCCACCGCCTTACAGATGCCCTCCTGCAGATATGACCACAGGGAGTCTTCAACACCCCCCCCCCCCCCCCCCCCCCCCCCCCACCCGGCACTATTTGCGACTGGGACCCCCCCCCCCCCCCCCAACCTCAGTAGAAGTAGTAATTGCTCCCAACCTCAACCTGTTCCAACTCCGCCTAGCCCACTTTATCTAAAACCATTCTTGTTTTTTTTTACCTCTCCACCTCCCCCGACACACACACGCACGCACGCACGCACGCACGCACTCACACACACACACACACACACACACACACACACACACACACACACACACACACACACACACACACACACAAACACACAGCAGTGACAGACACTTCAAAGCGACGAGGGCGGCCACATCGGGCTGTAGAAGAAACAGAAGAGACATTAACGGGAAACAGTTCCTGTACTTTTTACTTGGCGAGTATACAAATCTTATGTGTTACGTCCCCTATGTTTGGCAATCGGGGCACAGCACATTGCATCAGGCTTCTTCAGTTTGTAGCTGACTGCAGACGCACCCACCAGTATGCTTTAGAGAAGAGCACGGTCTTCTTCAATTTGCAGCTGACTGCAGACGAATCCAACAGTATGCCTTAGAGAACAGCAGGTGCCTCTTCCATACGTAGGTAAACTTGGACACTGAAGACCCATGCAGTCTGTCATATATTACAGGACAGGAAAACTGCACCATTATTATTGCTGAATGCACGCATCACTGTTTAAACCATAGAGCAAGGAGTGCAATAAAAACATGCCGTACGGAAGAAAATAAACTCATCTGTGTTGGCAAATTTCAGTGGACACGGACCGTACCTGGCATTTGCCATGCAGGCAAAGAAAGACTGCACCAGGCTTCGTCGACTTACAGATATGAAATTGAACACAGAACGAAGTAATAGCCTGTCATGGACAAAAGCATAGGCTTATGATCTACGTAGGTAAACACGAGCATGTAAATTAACATCCCCGCAGCTTTGTGCCATTTTGAAGAGGGCGTGGCGGTGTGCGCCAGGCTTCCTCTTACTGCAGCTACGACTTTGCCGGCTGAGCACCGACAGACCCAAAGTATGCCGCAGGCTGTGGGTCAGATCGGCTTCTTTCCCTAAGCAAGTAAACCGGAACACAAAGCTTTACCGTAATTTGCCGTGGCCTACAGGGCAGGACAACCTGCCTCTCACTTCATCGCGAGGCAGGATTAAAAGAAAACAATCTGATTACAAAGCATCTGAACACGCTGCTTTCGCAGGAGAGCTTTAGCTGCCGCGTGAAGGACACACTGAAAACGTGCTGACCCCGGCCGCCGTACTGTGTTTCACAGACCATCGCGAAAGGTGCCTTTCAGGGCTGAATAGAATGCAACCTACGCTTATTCTGTGTACATCGTTTTATAAGGAGCCGAGTGTCCTCAAAGCCAGTTGCAAGGACCCTACCTTTTGTGGGATGAAACACGGCCCGCCTTCCGTTTCAAGTTCGTAGGTCGGAAGACGTCTCAGTTGTGTGCCCTTCGTCTTTCTTCTTCCTGTTTAATGGGTCTCTAACTGGCGGCTGTCAGGAGCAAAGATAAGAAAGTGCTCTTTGCTCGGCTGCAGCAAAGGTTAAGGGAAACTGTGGCGAAGAATGAACTATTTTTCCTTTCTGATCAAACCTATAACCCAGAGAGAAAAAAATAATCTGCAACAATGTGCATTGTTTTTTCTTGTCTGTTACAAAAACGTTCCTTTGAACCATTTTTTTAAATCTTCCAACGTAGGAGAAAAAAAGATTATGGAATTCTGATTTTTTTGGGGGAAAGACACGCCTGGCTCAGATGTCTGAAACAAAGATGGCCACCAGCGTTCTGAAAATAGATCAAAGCACACACAAGGTTAAAAAGAACGCTTTGTTCAGTTCAGGTCAGTTCAGTTCAAGATGGTATCTGTGCGCTCGGAAAAAGCCCATTTGAGCTCCATCCAGTCTCTCAGAAGTTTTTCCAATGTTGCCTTTGAAACAGTTCCAATGTTCATGTGATTGACGATGGCCCTCTCTCGTCCTTTCAAGGCTTTGTGTCATAGGGCAGTACAGATCAGTGCACAATTACAGTGACGATTACATTTTCAAACGACACACGGACAAACGAATACCGAGAAGCAAACAATGAGATGAATGAAAAGAAAAGAACCTATTTATCCAGTGGTTGGATGAAGTCTCGTTTGTCAGCATGTCCAGAGCTCTTGCGCCGTTTGTGTGTTTCGATCCTATTCCTAATGTCATTCCATAACCAGGCCACGGATATATGACACAATAACGTAATCCAGCAAAAAGGACGAAAAGAGTTGCTTACCCAGTGCTGTACAAGTGATTGTTGCTGTTGATGCTGGTGGGGTGAGCTGGTAGGGAAGGTAGCATGTTCTGGGCATAGGCCTAATTGTACTGATGCAGTCATAATTGTGATTATCAGCTTACCAGCGTAATTACGTTTGATGATCATTAGATACTTTTCACTACGATTTTGTCGAGCTGGAGACTGAATCGGCTCACTATTACATCATTGTAGTGATTGCTTTTGATGCGAGTGCGGATTTTGACCTTTTTCTGCTGAATTATGCTGATGTGCGAAACGGATACAGTAGAACTCGGTGAGAATGCACGCGTCTTATGGCCGTTTTTCTGAAGTGATGACTGAATCCTTCAACAGGGTTCACTCGTCCTTTCTGACGACATTTTTCTTCTTCTTCTTTTTGTTTTTGTTTTCTTTTGAAGCATCGGCCACATTTCTATGTTAACGAATCCCCCCCCCCCCCTCCCCCCCCCCCACCTCCCTTCACTGGTCGGATTTCCATGAAAACAAAGCAAATAGCCAAAATTAAAACTCTGTCCTGTAAAGAATCATTTCTGAGCAGTTTTAATTAAGTTGGCTTCCTTCCTTTAGATGCAAGTTGCTACAAGAAAAGAAAATGGAACCTGAGAAGACAGCCCTAAGGCAACCGTTTTGCCGTTGACTTAAGACGACATTTACTGGCACGTGGAGATGGAGTATGTACAGTTCGGCAGAGCTCGGCATTCTTCCCCCAACCCCTCCCCCCCCCTCTCCCCACCCCCACCACCACCATCGTGTCCTCTTCTAAAAGGCAATCAAACGTTCTTAGCGCCCCGGGCACGACACGAGCGCCCAATGTGTCGCTGAAATCCCTCTCTACTCGGGCTCTTGTCTCTTTCTGACATTTTCAGCAGCCATCTTGGCTCCTTAGCTGGCCCCCTTTTTTTGACCGGGGGAGGGGAGGGGGGGGGGGGGGGGGGGCAAAGGCAGATGTATGCAGCAGCCTCTATTTAAAAATTTTTTTTTTTTTTTTTTTTGGTAAAGAGAAACTGCTTCAGTATTGCCGGAAGAAAAACCCGCGGTTAGTTGGGTTCGATTTTTCTTGACGGTCGGGGATTGTTAGGAAGCTGATCCAGGCAGAATGTTGCACACGCCACGCTGATGAGACGGCGTGGAGCCCCTCCTTGGTTGAGATTCTGGTTCCTGCCGTGTGTGCAGACGTCATCAAAATATCAGTCTATTTTGGCTTCTTCGGTTCTGGAGTACTGATGAGCGCGCGTCTCTCTCTGTCTCTGTCTCTCTGTCTGTCTCTCTGTCTCTGTCTCTGTCTCTGTTTCTGTCTCTGTCTCTGTCTCTCTCTCTCTCTCTGTCTCTCTCTCTCTCTCTCTCTCTCTCTCTCTCTCTCTCTCTCTCTCTCTCTCTCTCTCTCTCTCTCTATCATGCGCAGATTGTAGCTTTAGCTAGGCGAATTATAAGACAGGACTAGACTTTTACGATAAAAATATTTTAGCATTTTAGCTATACTACTATAATTTGCATACGTGTGTGTGTGTCTTTATATATATATATATATATATATATATATATATATATATATATATATATATATGTGGTGTGTGTGTGTGTGTGTGTGTGTGTGTGTGTGTGTGTGTGTGTTTAGCAAAGACAGCTTGTAAGACTAGGTTTCTGCCTAAAATATTTGTCATTGAGTATTAAATATCAGTCAGTCAGTCCCATAACCCCTAACTGTCTGTCTGTCTGTCTGTCTCTGCCTCTCACTGTCTCTCTCTGTCTCTCTGTCTCTGTCTGTCTGTCTGTCTGTCTCTGCCTCTCACTATCTCTCTCTGTCTCTCTGTCTCTGTCTGTCTGTCTGTCTCTTATGATGCTTTCAGAAGGTGGTGTCTGTGTATGATTATACGTACGTATCATTATGACGAACCACTGACGAGCTCTCCTTGAGCGAAACGCGCCTGGCTGGCGATCAAAAACAAAATCAGACCTTTCCAGGTTCAGTTCTTTTGCTGGACACTCCTCTGGTGATAGGCTTCTGGTTTCAGGGGCTTCCCAAAGGATTGATTGCTCTAGCATAAAGAATTGAATCGGATCCGGGAAGGGTCTTATGCTCCCAAGTAGCTTCTCTCTGTAGGAGTATTTCTTCTTCTTCTTCTTCTCTGTGTCTCTCTGTGTCTCTCTCTCTGTTTCTCTCTGTCTCTGTTTCTCTCTGTGTCTCTGTCTCTCTCTGTCTGTCTCTCTCTCTCTCTCTCTCTCTCTCTCTCTCTCTCTCTCTCTCTCTCTCTCTCTCTCTCTGTGTCTCTGTCTCTATCTGTCTCTCTCTGTCTCTGTCTGTCTGTCTGTCTGTCTGTCTGTCACTGTCTGTCTCTGTCTCTCTGTCTCTCCCTCTCCCTCTGTCTGTCTGTCTGTCTGTCTGTCTCTGTTTCTATCTCTCTGTCTCTGTCCCAATCTCTCTCTGCTTTTTAGTTAAATTGTAGAAGCACGCAACGTATAGGATCTGCAGCTATAAAAAAGAGTCCGCTACTATGGAGTGCAGCTAGACCCAGTTCTCTCGTTGCAGCCGGGCTTTCATTATCTCTTTACAATGAATTAAAAAACACAGTTTAAGAACGTTGGTGGTAGGTCTGTTACATTCTTAGTATTACTACTAATAATGGAAATTTGTAAAGCGCCTACCCCGCGGCTCAAAGCGCTGAACAAACATAACACTTATACACATAACGTACATCGAGTGGAAAATGGTATCCACAATTTAACAAAAGCTGACGCGTAATGTACACATCAACAAGGGTTCAAGCATAACTATGTGCAAGATGCACACACACACACACACACACACACACACACACACACACACACACACACACACACACACACACACACACACACACACAGTGCTAGGTCGAACACAGTCTCACCCTCTGTCTGATGCTGATTTACTCCCACAGCCGCGTGCACTTAATACAGCTTGGCTAACCCGCAGTGGGGTACGACGGACGCAGAAATTAAGGTCTTCTCTGTTGAGAACCCGCAGCTCACAGATGTTATTTCTCTAAAGCCTGAAGTAGGTCAGAACACTAATTATCCATGCTTCGCCGACTGCCAGTAATTTCTTCCTTGTTTTACTTTCTACCTTCCGGTCCATTCAGCTTCATTTTCACCCCACACCCAATGCTCTCCCTACATCTTAACTGCGTTAGGTTTTGCTAATAGAGTAGTTCGCCCTTTCCGTCGTCAACCGCTCAAGTCAGGCGTCCGTGTTAAGTGCTCGCGAAATATGAATACGCTCCAAGACATGGATACAGCTCATGTGTGGGGATAGCTCAGTTGGTAGAGCGTCCGACTGAAAAGCCAGACGCAGTACTGACGCGGGTTCGAGTCCCCGGTGCGGCAAGGGATTTTTCTCCCAGAGTCAGCTTTCAGTGCAGACTGTCTTACGGTGTCCGTACAGCCCCCGTGTGCAATCGCATGCATCAACATCTGTGGGCACGTTAAAAATCCCAAACACTGGCAGCCATGCCATCGTTTGGACACACAAAAATTCTGCACACATTGATAGGAATGGGTAGCGCTGCTCTTGCGACTGCTGTGCTTAACCCAGGTAGGGCGACCCGAATTTCCTGCAAGAGACGAGGAATTAAGTACATGTGACATTGGGTATTGCAACGCTGAATCAGACGTGTGTCTGGGATTTTCTCACCTCAAGCAGTGTGTATTATTTTTGTGTTCATTACAACCGTCAGTGGTAGTTAGGTGGAATGTTGATATTGAGATGTGTTTGTTGTTTGCCATTTGAGACTGATTACGTTTGTTGTTGACTGTATATTGTTCGGAGTGTGGACCAGTGTTTTGTATGTCGTCTGATGACGTGTTTAAAACTGGTATTTAAGGAAATGTATGAATGCGTGATTCGTCCTGAAGTGAGACTAGGCAGTCGACGGGACATTAACACCCAAGAAACAACCAACTAACGGCTTGATTAGCAGTAGAGCTTTCTGGACATCCTCTTGCCCGTCAGCAGAGGACTAAGGACCGGCGGCCACGTGCCTGTAGGTTGTTAGGATCCCTGGTGTCGCGTGCGGAGACACAGTGGCCAAAACAAGGGCAGTAATGATCCACCGTGGCTGTCATTTATCCCGTGATTTACACACGGTGCGGAGGTTTACGGCACACACTTATCAGCCCTCCATCCAAGACCGGATGAAGAAAGGGCCTGCCATCACGGAATGGTCGAGTTATCCTGTACCTTTTTGCCACCTTGTCTCATTATCGCACCTGCTACCGCAGAATGGCTGTACCTTGCTCTTCCCACCGTGTCTCAAAGCTATACCCGCTGTCACAGAATCGCCGTGCCATGTTTTTGCCACCTTGTCTCAAAGCCATACCCGATATTACAGAATGGCCGTGCCATGTTTTTGCCACTTTGTCTCAAAGTTATACCCGCTGTCACAGAATCACCGTGCCATGTTTTTGACACCGTGTCTGAAAGATATATCCGATATAACAGAACGGCTGTGCCATGTTTTGCCAACTTGTCTCAAAGCTATACCCGATATCACAGAATGGCGGTGCCATGCTTTTGCCACCTTGTCTCAAAGCTATACCCGATATCACAGAATGGCTGTGGCATGTCTCTGCCACCTTGGCTAATAGCTATACCCGATATCACAGAATGGCCGTGCTATGCTTTTGCCACCTTGTCTCAAAGCTATACCCGATATCACAGAATGGCAGTACCATGTTTTTGCCACCTTGTCTCAAAGCTATACCCGATATCACAGAATGGCTGTGCCATGTTTGCCATCTTGTCTCAAAGCTATACCCGATATCACAGAACGGTTGTGCCATGCTTTTGCCACCTTGTCTCAAAGCTATACCCGATATCACAGAATGGCTGTGCCATGTTTCTGCCACCTTGGCTCAAAGCTACACCAGATATCACAGAATGGCTGTGCTATGCTTTTGCCACCTTGTCTCAAAAACTATACCCGATATCACAGAACGGCCGTACCATGTTTTTGCCACCTTGTCTCAAAGCTATACCCGATATCACACAATGGCCATGCCATGCTTTTGCCACCTTGTCTCAAAGCTATACCCGATATCACAGAATGGCCGTACCATGTTTTTGCCACCTTGTCTCAAAGCTATACCCGATATCACAGAATGGCCGTACCATGTTTTTGGTACGGCCATTCTGTGACAGCGGGTATAGCTTTTAGACAAGGTGGCGAAAACATGGCACAACCATTCTGTCATATCGGGTATAGCTTTGAGACAAGGTGGCAAAACATGGCACGGCCATTCTGTGATATCGGGTATAGCTTTGAGACAAAGTGGCAAAAACATGGTACGGCCATTCTGTGATATCGGGTATAGCTTTGAGACAAGGTGGCAAAACATGGCAAAACATGGTACGGCAAAGCTATACCCGATATCACAGAATGGTCGTGCCATGTTTTTGCCACCTTGTCTCAAAGCTATACCCGATATCACAGAATGGCCGTGCCATGTTTTGCCACCTTGTCTCAAAGCTATACCCGATATCACAGAATGGCCGTACCATGTTTTGCCACCTCGTCTCAAAGCTATACCCGATATCACAGAATTGCCGTGCCATGTTTTTGCCACCTTGTCTCAAAGCTATACCCGATATCACAGAATGACCGTACCATGTTTTTGCCACCTTGTCTCAAAGCTATACCCGATATCTCAGAATGGCCGTGCCATGTTTTTGCCATCTTGTCTCAAAGCTATACCCGATATCACAGAATTGCCGTGCCATGTTTTTGCCACCTTGTCTCAAAGCTATACCCGATATCACAGAATGGCCGTGCCATGTTTTTGCCACCTTGTCTCAAAGCTATACCCGATATCACAGAATTGCCGTGCCATGCTGCGTCTTGTCGCCTTCTGGTCTCAGGGCCACACTCGCTATCGTAGAACGGCCGTGCCTGCTGTATCTTTTGCGACCTTTTCTCAAAGCCATACCCATCACAGAATGGCAGAATGCTGCTGCTTTGTGCCTTGTCTCAAGCCATACTCGCTATCTAGAAGGCCGTGCCTGCTGTATCTTTTTCCTAGCCTGTCTCAAAGCCAATGCTTTGCCATGGCTTAGAAGGCCATGTAATGCTGTATCTTTTTGCTAGCCTGTCTCAAAGCCAATGCTTGCCATGGCTTAGAAGGCATGTAATGCTGTATCTTTTTGCTGGCCTGTCTCAAAGCCATGCTTGCCAGGCTTAGAAGGCATGCAATGCTGTATCTTTTTGCTGCCTGTCTCAAAGCCAATGCTTGCCATGGCTTAGAAGGCATGCAATGCTGTATCTTTTTGCTGCCTGTCTCAAAGCCAATGCTTTCCATGGCTTAGAAGACATGTAATGCTGTATCTTTTTGCTGCCTGTCTCAAAGCCAATGCTTGCCATGGCTTAGAAGGACATGTAATGCTGTATCTTTTTGCTGATCCTGTCTCAAAGCCATGCATTGCCATGGCTTAGAGCATGTAACCTCGCTGTATCTTTTTGCTGCCTGTCTCAAAGCCCATGCCATCGCTTAGAATGTCCTGCATTCTGTATTCTTTTTGCATCTGGTCTCAAAGCCACAAACTGATCTAAGAATGCTGCATTCTGTATCTTTTTGCATCTGTCTCAAGGCCACAAGCTGATTAGAAGATCATAGCACGCTGACCGCATCTTCAAGCCACTTGATTAGAATGGATCATTAAGCTGGTTTCTTGCTTGTTGATTTTGTTTTCTAGCTGACGATTCTCTCTGTCTCTGTCTCTGCTTCTCTCTGTCCCTGTCTCTGTCTCTGTCTCTCTCTGTCTCTGCCTCTGTCTCTCTCTCTCTCTCTCTCTTTCTCTCCCTCCCCCTCTCTCTCTCTCCCTCCCTCCCTCTCTCGCTTTCTACCTCCCTCCCTCCCCCCCACTCTCTCTCTCTCTCAAAGGGGAGATGAAATACAAAAGAAAAAGATTAAAAAACGGGAGCCAGATAGAAGTAGCTAATTAAACTTTCACCATCAAGGAATGCATAGTTTAACATATGTATGTCTCTGAAATAAGAGAGACAGAGAGAATGGGAGAGGAGGGAGTAAGATGAGATCAAACTTCAAACACACCAATGCAACCTAACACTTAAGAAAGAAAAAAAAACATTTAAGAAAAAAACGAAAGAAAAAAGTTTTCTACACGTTCTGAGATTAGAGTGATACAGTAAAGCATTACAGTGTTTTACTGACTAGAAAGAGAAACGGTGAGAGAGAGAGAGAGAGAGAGAGAGAGAGAGAGAGAGAGAGAGAGAGAGAGAGAGAGAGAGAGAGAGAGAGAGACAGACAGACAGACAGACAGACAGACAGACAGACAGACAGACAGACAGACACAGACAGACAGACAGAGAAACACAGAGACACAGAGAGACAGACAGAGAGCGCGCAAACAAAAGCAGCTAACCAAAATTACAAATCGGTTTTTAAAAGTTGGGGATGAGAGAGAGAGAGAGAGAGAGAGAGAGAGAGAGAGAGAGAGAGAGAGAGAGAGAGAGAGAGAGAGAGAGAGAGAGAGGAGTGTGGAGGAGATAAGGAATATAAACCAGCTATATAAATACACATAATCAATCATGTTACTGGCTTTACACATAATCATGTTACTGGCTTCTGTCTGTTGAATATAGTTCCCTAGTACGAAATACATTTTCTAGTAATTGGAAGAGAGAGAGAGAGAGAGAGAGAGGAGAGAGAGAGAGAGAGAGAGAGGAGAGAGAGAGAGAGAGAGGGGGGGGGGGGGGAGCAGAGTTATGCATAACTCATTCCCGCCTAAATGCAAACGAGCAAACATATAAGACATTTTTGTTGTGTCATCAAAGCAAAAGCGCCGCCAAAGCAGTCGTCACGAACCTCGCAGGCATAGAGGTTTTCAAGACATCTGTTAACCGAAAGTTGGGTTCGAACCCAAAGCCCGGCGCTTTAGCACTGAACCAAAGCTGATCACAAGAGAATACAGCAAATCCCGAAAAGAACATCAGCAGCCAAAAGGTCTAATGTGACACGCGAATTTCCGCTGAACGTGAATGAGGCTGGGTATCTTGATGACACAAATAATGGGAAGTAATCGTTTCTGTGTTCCATTCTAAAAGCATTTTGTCTTTTTGTGGACGCAGCTGAAAACTTCCAACTACAAATTGCGTAATATGCTATGGAAGTTAGCGTATGGGTGAGGGGGTGTAGGGGAGGGGGTATGGGGAGGGGGTAGGAGGGTGGAAATGGGTGTTAAAAAGTCTCTCATCTGAAATCGGTGCGAATCGTTCTATGTGGACGAATGAGAAAAGCAAGAAAAGTGCAAACAGAAAGCGGTATGCACTGAATGCCGTCTCATTTTTTTGGCGAAACCACGACACAGATTTAGCTGAAAGTCCGGTGGATTCTTGATCTTGTGTGTGTGTGTGTGTGTGTGTGTGTGTGTGTGTGTGTGTGTGGTGTGTGTGTGTGTGTGTGTGTGTGTGTGTGTGTGTGTGCGTAGCGTGCGTGCGTGCGTGCGTGCGTGCGTGCGTGCGTGTGTGTGTGTGTACTTGTTTTTTTTTTGGTGATAGGCTATTAATTGTTTCCTGCTCATCAGTTTGCTGGTTCACAATAAACTGCTGTTTCTTGATGATATTGTGTGTCCTGTGCTCATCAGTTTGTTGGTTCGTAACAAAGCACTGTTTGCTGCTGATAGGCTATTGAATGCCTATTGCTCACCAGTTTGTTGGTTCGCAAACAAACAGACATAGGTATTAAGGTCGGACTGCTGTGAACCCAGAACTATCAAAGCTTTCCTCTTTTAGGCATGCGTGTGAAAGACCTAGAATTTGCTCGTATCGGAGGGTTGTGAACCGGTTAGTTCTAACGGTAAGACGTTAGGCTGGTAAGCAGAGGGACCTCGGTTTGATTCCGCTTCGGCGCCCCTCTCTCTTCCAGTGTTGTGGTCTGTGGATACTGTTTTGTGACTTTGTCCATCATAATTAATGAAACATTAAATGACTCTCATCGCTGCCTCCTCTCTCTTCCAGTGTTGTGGTCTGTGGATACTGTCTTTTTGACCTTTGTCCATCACAATGAATGAAACGTTAAATGGCTCCCATCGCTGCCCATCTTAATGCAGGAGTCATTGTGGTGGTGACAGTGTAGCGTCAGGTATAGTCTCCGTCTTCCCCCACCTCCTGGGATCTCGGTCCCCTCTGGTACCTCTTCGGAGATAACTCGGCGTTAGACAAGTTAAACAGGCAAACAAAGAAACAAACAACAGCATCGAAGAGATTGAACAAAAATAAGTTTTAACAGACTGGACAGAAACAATGAATTAAAAGAAAAGCATAATGGCATATACCAGTGCCATACGGCAGCAAGCTTCACATACCACCTACATACCAACAATCATCTCGTAGCTGCTCAATAAGAGACATACAAAAAGCCTATCTTTACGAACAATATTGGTGAATTTTCCGGAGAGACAGAGCGGCCAAAAACTAAGAAACTATTAAAAAAACAAAAAAAGCGCGAAAAGTCAGAGAAAGCAAAAGACTGTATTTTTTGGAAATTGGAATGTAATGACAGTCCTGGGATTCCAGACAGGAGAGTAACGTCAGACAGCCCTGGCCTCCCCTCGTGGAGGAAGAGGAGAAGGAGGAGGAGGAGGAGGAGGAGGAGGATATGTAGATGATACATTGTAAGACGTTTTTAAGACCCATCGGTTTTAAAAGCTGTGCGTCGGAGCAATGAAGAAGGAGGAGAAGGAGACAAACGCAATAAAACGAATGAAACAAAAGGGGAAAATGTAAAGAAAGAAGAAGGCATCAAATAAACGTTCCCTTCCGCATAGACAATGGTTAAATTGCGCCATTGCAGCCCTGGCAAGAGGCTGTAGGATTTCTGGCCGGAGCTAGCGACAATCTGGGAAGCGTATAATCCATGAGACGCATTCAACACAAAAAGGACACGTATAGAATGACATCGGGTAACGACTGCTTCAGGGCAATAAGAAAAAGAGACAAACGGTGCTTGCAAATGTCAAACTTTAAAGTACCCGTAACCCTGTACTTTTAGTACAGAACATCGGCTGCTTTACCGCTACGAACATGGTTGCTAGCCGACTTAGAGTTGCTTAGAGCACACACACAAACACAGCAGTTACAGGCTAAAGCAGCAAGAAGGTAGCAAAAAGCTTACATGTACAACTTTTGTAACTAGCTTAGTAGTGTTCTACCTGGTCAGTTTAGCATGCTGGTGTGTGTGTGTGTGCGTGCGTGCGTGCGTGCGTGTGCGTGCGTGCGTGCGTGCGTGCGTGCGTGCGTGCGTGCGTGTGTGTGTGTGTGTGTGTGTGTGTATATGTGTGTGCGTGTTGTGTGGTGTGTGTGTGTGTGTGTGTGGTGTATGTGAGTGAGTGTGTGTGTGTGTGTGTGTGTGTGTGTGTGTGTGTGTGTGTGTGTGTGTGTGTGTGTGTGTGTGTGTGTGTGTGTGTGTGTGTGTGTGTGTGTGTGTGTGTGTGTGTGTGTGTACGTGTGACAGGTTGTGGGGAATGCACTCCAGACTCAAAATAGATGTTTCACCATTTATTTGTTGTGAAGACAGCACACTGTGACAAACAATAAATACAACTGTAGGTCCAGCCGAGCATACATTATTTACACATAATAATAACATATATATATATATACATATAATGTTTTAGAAATCAACATACAAAATTATAATATGGTACTGTCATTATTATGCCTGAAACATTACATTGGAGCCTATGAAACAACCACATAGTACTCTCAATGAAATGCCCTAACCACAATAAGCATGAACTGAAGGAACATTGTAAGCCAAAGTTGACGGAACAACTACTAGTGACACCGTTTGACACGGAATGGACGCACCACAGAACAACATCCATTACTAACGTCTCGCAATCGTTCACATTCAAGCAAAATAAGGGACTGAGGAGTAGGTTGCAGGGAACATCTCATCAGAATATATGAAACAACTACATAATACTCTCTCATTGAAATGCATACAACTCTAAGTGACATAAGTACTCACACAACAATTAATAAAACAACATAACATACCATTCTTGAACTTAGTAATCTGAAACCACTATAAAACTAAGCAACTGTAGTACTGACCATGTGTAAGGGGGGAAACATCACAAAACCATTGTTATGAACACAGTATGATGGACCTACCATCAGGTTACAGCACAATTCTATCAGTCCACAACTATCACTCATTTTGACTCGGGCACACGCTAGTGATACTTTTATTTACACAACCGGTCATACAAGGCTGAGGGGAAGGTTGCAGGGAACATTTCATCAGAGTATATGAAACAACTACATAATACTCTCGATGAAATACATTCACACCATGCCAGAGGGAGGGAGAATTTAAAAGACTACCATCATAGGTGTACACATACAAAACAAACAAGTCATCTAAATCAAACAGATTACAGACAGACAGGGTCAATAATTACAACAGTAACTAAACACCAAAATATAATAATGGGGTTCAATCATCATTATAATTTATATACAGGGCATTCTGACCATACTAGAGGCATAATCACTCCTGAGGTGTAAACTTAAAATCATAATAATAACCATAATATGACTAAGGCAGTAAGTAAATCTGTCATTAACAATAACTATAATATAACTAAATAAGTGAAACTATCATGAACATTTATAGACAAGTAATAGATCATAAGAACTATAATCCAAGTCAGTAAGTGAAACGGTTATGAACTTTTTAAACAAGAAGACAAAATAATAACTATAATACGACTAAGTCAATAAGTAAAACTATTATGAACAGTTATGAACAAATACTACAAATACAATACTACATATTATGTATATATATATTACAATGACTAGATTAACCAGTCAAACCAAAGCAAAATAGAATAAGGACAGGTCATGAATGCTACACTGCCACTGAGTCAGTCAGCCAGGTGTGAATGCAAAAAACAAAAACATGATTCAAATTGTTTGGCCAGCTTGCATGCTATCTATAGGTATACTGACACTTGACCTTGAAGAGAATACTTTATGAATGAGCAATGATGCCCACATCCACAATTATCAACAACCGCCACTCTACTCTTGTAGGATGGCACTTGGGGTTACCAATAATACAAACTGACAGTAGTCTATCACTGTAGCAGACAACTTCCACATATGGCAGCTGATAGTCTAGCCACCTCTCTATAAAGCATTGCAACTTAGCAGTATGTTACACTTTACACATGACTGTCTTGCATATTAGGAATCTATTGACTAGATCTTCCCTTGAATTGCAAGTAACTTCACATACTAGGCCTAGCCTAGTACCACACATCCTACAGTATTGGACTGAAGTTGACACATCATAGTGTTACTGTAATTCTCCTGCTACTGACCACATCCTAAGTCAAAATACATCACTCAATTTGGCCTTGCACCATGACATTATTCATAGAATCATAGCAGCAACATGACTGAATAAACAAAACAACCCGAACAAGTGGCAGTGAGTATCAAACTAATCAACACATACATAGTATCATACATCAAAGCATAAACAACACAACAACTGAACAAAATGGCTATTCAACTTACTGGCAACGAGGTGATGTTCCCGAACTTGTGGCCGAAATGCAGTCATGGAACCGGGCCAGTGGAACACTAAATCAAGATGGCTACCACCTGTAAGTAAGTAAGTAAACATGGCGCTTAACGTCCACAGAAACCATAAGGCTTATTAGGGATGGG
>JABMCL010000813.1:1502500-1515000 GCA_018857735.1 Alviniconcha marisindica
GAGACAAAGAGGAGGTATACCACGCTGATGCTTTTGACGCGTGACTACTACCATACTTTTAGTTTTCTCTGGGTTGAGCAACATTGCATTCGCAGAACACCATTCAGTTACTTCTTGGATACTTGGCTGCAGCTTAGCATTTATAGCAGCTATGTTATTTCCAGAAGGAGAAAGAGACGAATCATCAGCAAACATGTCACAATCAACTTCAGTAGATGAAATACTCAATGGGAGATCATTTATATAAATACTGAAGAGAAGAGGTCCATGAACAGACCCCTGTGGAACTCCAACTTTGACAGAGCCCTCAGGTGAATAATGTCCAGCAACAAATACTTTCTGTTTTCTTTGGCTAATATATGATTAAAAAAACTGAATGGCATTGTCGCTTAACTGATACGTTTTCATCTTTTTCAATAAAATCTGATGGTCTGTAAGGTTAAAGGCTTTTTTGAGATCTAAAAAGACAACACCATTCAACTTTGAGTCATTTATGGAGGATAGTAGCCTGTCAACAAGACAGGTAAGTGCTGACTGACATGAGTGTTGTGGTCGAAATCCTGACTGATGTGTATGGATTAGGTTGAATCTGTCAAGATATTTGAGCAGATGCTTGTGCACGTGCTTAGGGTTTAGAGATTGAAGACAAAACAGAAATGGGACGATAATTATTGATGTCAGTTAAATCTTTCGCTTGTGGGTACTGATAAGACTGTGGAAGTAACCTAGCGCCCAAGCACGCACGTAAACATGCGACGCATCCACCCCAGGTAAAAAGAAAAGTTCCGTCTCGATTCAATGTTGCTTACGTCAGCTGACGTAGGCATAATGGTCAGTTATAAAACAAACGTCCGATATAATTTTAGTTGTTTGTAACAAACTTACTACTGTTTGAACACCAACAAAAAACTGCTCGTTAGCTGACAGTTTTTTGGACCCTACGACGTAACTAAATACGGCAGTGGTTGAAGAAGGATGTGGTAAACCAGTGCTTGGAGTTTACAACAGCCCCTCAATTTAAGACTGGAACAGGTCAGAATGTCGCTTTGCGTGTTTCCTCTGCTGCCAGAAATCCTACCATTTCGGGTCTTTTGACGTCATTTTCCGAATCCTCTTCAAACGGAAACGGCTGTGCTTCCTGAACAGTGAATCAGTCTTTTAATTATGAGTGATTTGATTTGAGTTTTTGTTCTTCTTTCAACCCGATATTTCTCACAAAGTCGGGGATGAATTATATGATTAATAAGTTAGCTTCGGGGTGAATTTTGATAATTTGTTTTATCTGGGCGTTTTTGATAGTTTTCTTTAGGTTTCTTTAGGTGTAATATTATTTGTTTTTGGACTAGCTACAACCCAAACCGCTTCTTAGTGGTTCATCGTACTCGATGATGATGATGATGATGATGATGATGACGATGATGATGATGGTGACGATGAGGAGGAGGAGGAGGAGGGATCCCTCCCTGCTGATTGAACGATGAAAGTCAAGTGACAATGAGGTTGCCTGTATGTGCCACTGTAGTTCTAAAAGAGAGGAAAGCATATCGTCGAAGTGTTGCTTTACGTCCACAGAAACCGTAGGCTTATTAGGGACGGGAGCCCAGGACGGCCACCTCCACCTTCACACAGCTCCTGAGCTCCGATAAAGTATATTATCAAAGCACTGGGCTTTTTTATACCCCCGTAATAAAGTTGGGGTGAGGATGGGGCGGTATACTGGAATCACCGTGTCCGTTTGTTCGTCCGTTTGTGTCTGTGTGTCCGATTTTATCAAGAAGATATCGTTTTAACCTCTTTATCCCCCTCATCGGACCCCCCACCCCCACCCCCCCTCCAGTCCCTCTCGCATTCCTCTCGTCATAGTTCTCTCCTCTCTTTCCCTCCCTCGTCCCTTTCTCCATCATATCCACCAAGCGCTACGAGATCGTGGCTGTCTACATAGAGATAAACTGCGCTGTACAAGTGGACATTGACATTAACGTTGAACCGCTCAACCGTTTGTAACCAAACTTGGCATGGTGGTGCCGGTGTGTTTTGGCCAAAGAGAAGAAAAAAAAAGAAGAAAAAAAAAGAAGAAAAGGAAAAAAAGTTGCTACCATTATAAAAATCTGAAACAGAATGACTGCTAGCGTTCTAAAACAAGATCCAAAACCAGAAAGGTTCAAACGAACCCTACTATTACAACTGAGAACTGCCGCCAATAGCCCCTCAATTTAAGCCTGGAATAAGTCAGAATGTCGCTTTGCGTGTTTCCTCTGCTGCCAGAAATTCTACCATTTCGGGTCTTTCGACGTCATTTTCAGAGTTTTAAAGGGTTTTTTTCTTCTCTTTATTTCCTGCAGGTGCGGACCCGAAACTTCGTGACTACGGACGCAAGCTGTGTGCGGAGGAGTGGGCGCGCTACTGCGGCCGGAAGGACTGCGCCGACGCCATCGCCAAGTTCTCCAACACCAAGCGCTTCTGCCTCCGCTCCCGCCTCAGCAGCGACGGCAACGGCTTGGGGCGGGCCAACAGCCTGCCGGACCTGTTCGCCGGCCAGCAGGAGGCGCCCAAACCTCAGCACAAACGCTCCCATTCGCTGCGGAAGAGGATCCGCAAGATCCTCCCCGGCCACCACGACAGCAACACGCTGAACGTCACCAACGCCAGGAGCCCTTTCGCAGTGATCGCCCGTTGCGTGTCGACGCCGGCGCTCCCTGGCGGACTGAAGTCACCGCCGGCCATGAAAAGGCCGGTAAGCGTGGACAACATCCCTCGTGTGGAAGTGACGATTCCCGGGGACGAGGACACGCAC
This sequence comes from Alviniconcha marisindica, assembly GCA_018857735.1. Taxonomy (NCBI): domain Eukaryota; kingdom Metazoa; phylum Mollusca; class Gastropoda; family Provannidae; genus Alviniconcha; species Alviniconcha marisindica. Next base: position 1,505,295 of record JABMCL010000813.1, read on the forward strand.
GCTGCCAACAAGCTGGAGTACCCCATGTGTTCCAGGCGGCGGATACGGCGAGCCCAGCCCCCCAACCCCATAGATGACCGGGACCCCGTGGCCGTGACTCGTTGACCTGTGGGCAGTTGGGGCTGCTGTCCTCTCACATCGGATATAGTCCTCTTCGGATGTATTCCTCTTCGGATATACTCCTCTTCTCCGTGTTCTTAAAAAACAGCAACCTTCTTCTGAGCAAAAAATGTGCCAAGAGTAGGGGAGAGTAAAAATAGACAACAAAACAACAAACAAAACAATAACAACAACAACAACATATGTGGTATTTAATATGTTGCTTGCGGAGGTGATGACCCGACCCGACCCGGCCACTGCGCATTTTCTTGAACTGTTGTGATGCGGGAAGGGTTCTGGGATGTTCTGTAACTGATCACGTGTGGGGTTACCTTAAACTCTGTCTTGGAGGCATCATGTAGGTTTCTGCGGACCAGACTGTGACGACTTGGTTAGCATGTCCGGAGCAGTATAAGAAAGAAAATTTAATTTTAAGTTAGTTTTTTTTCTCGAGTTCTTGAAAACAGTTCCACATATGTCATCCACGACAAACGGGAAGTGCGTTTGGTACTAGTACAAATATTGTGCTAGCTCTTGTTTCACAGTCGCAAACGTGTGGCTCTAGATCATGCGTGTGATCTGAGATCCGAATCGCATGGCTTTGGCATTCGGGTTTGTTGTGTACAAAGAACTTGCATGTGGTTGGATTCGTGAGTATGCGGGGGAAAAATGATCGTTAGCCTGTTTGGCAATGCTAACACCTGGATCTAGAGTCTCTTGACCAGTTGTGAATCTGAGCAGGATTAATCAAATTATCAGTTTTGTGTGCATCCATAATAAAGTACACACTGGGAACACGTCTTTCAAGACTTTGCCCCACAGATCTCTTGTGAAGCGCGGCTATTCATTTTACGTGTAGGTCTATGAACGCACAATTCCTGGAAATCTGCATGTAAGATGTATGGTCACCAATCTTGAAGGTATTGCAGCTGGACGACTGGGCGGATTTCTACCCATACTTGCATGTCAACGACGAATTGTGTGCAATAGCAAGCCTTTTTGAGCCAAGAAATGAGAAACCTATTGACGTAGAAACGTAGTGATGGTTTGGTTGGATTCAAATACTTGCCATTTTGTTCTCTTTTTTTCTTTTTTTTTCTTTTTTTGCAGTTTAGGATCTCAACGGTCGTTTTGCACAAAAAGTTCAATCGTATGATGAATTTGCAATTTTCATCCAGTTTTCTCTCTCTCTTCTTTCCTTTGCTCTTCTTCAATTTGTGTGTGTGTGTGTGTGCTCCTTCCTCCCCCAGTCTTCTCCTTGATTTCATATCAAGACACGTGTCTTATGAGGAAACAGTGTATTTTTCGTAAGCAGTGTCTTGGCACGTTTCAAGTGAGATGCTTTCAGGTACGGTTGAACCGTGCTCGTGGTTGTGAAACTGACACACTAAGGTCAGGGACTATATATGTAGCCGATGTGGCCGTGAGTCTAAACACGTGTTCTAAATGAAACGCGAATCACTTTCAATGCAATATGTGGTGCGCCGTTCATGATAAACCTGATGCAGACCTTACAAGTTCACACCTGTCTCATTCAATGATGTACTCGAGCTTTTGTATTGTGGCCCCAATTTTTCTGTAAGCTTGAAGACAGTACGCCCCACACGTGGTTTCTTTGTCTTTGAGTTATTTTTTAAGCACATTTTGTTTGGGGGGGGGGGGGGGGGGGGGGGGGGGGGGGGGGGGGGGGGGGGTTTGGGGGCAGGGAGAATATCGTTGCCTCCTGGAAAATCACCCAGCCCTTCACAGTTTTGTGTACGCATTTGTTTGTTTATTTCTTAGGGGTGTTTGTTGTCCGATTTTGTTGACAGCTGATGTTTGACACAAAACAGTGATAGGTAGCATTCAACCGTTCAATCATTTTTAGCTATGTTTTACGTCATTGAAAACCTTGTCTTTGCTGCTCAAGGTCAGCATGATGTACTAAAACTGACAGTCCATGTCATATTGTTATGATCCAGGTACTTTGGATGCTGTAATGAAGACACGCAACACAAGTATATGATATGTATACCTGTGATGAAATCTGAGGGCATGGATAAACAACAATTCTTGCAGCTTTTTTTACACTTGTTATTCCTTGAATCCTTTACTCCATACCCACAATGCTTCCACCTTCCATCTTACTCCCCCCGCCTTTGATGTGTTTCTTGTTGTTCTGTTCGGCACAGAACACCTCATGTATCATACACTTCCCTTTCCACGCTCCAAGCCTCCTCTCCTGGACTTCTACCCTTTCGTCTCCACCACAGGTGCTTACCTATTGGGCGGTTCAGCGAAGCTGGCTTGCACGAGTGAATGCCCTTTGTAATCTTTCTCGCAAGAAGTCGCGAGAGGTTGCAGCGTCACTTCCGGGCCGATTTCTGAGTAGGCGTTGCTTCACGCTGTGTATAACAACGGAAATTCAACCAAGAATTGCGAAGCAGTACAAATGCCACCACTGTTGCAATTGCAAAAATTACCGGGGAAAGGGGATGGAGGGTGGGAAAAAAGTGTCTTTGCGTCGTTTTTTGGCTGACCAGAAGATCGCGAGTGGGCATCCTATAGCACGAGCAACAAGTTACTGCTTCTTGCCAGACACATTCTGACTATGGGCCTCCAAAAATTCCTTTAAAGTTGGCAGTGTAAAATTCGCAAATTCACTGTCACCGCCTTCCATTGTGAAGAAAATACACACCGGAAGTAAAAGCAGCCAACGGACTTAAGCGATGCCGGGAAAAAGTCAAGGGAGTTAACAACCCCGCCTGGTTCAGCCCACTAGCCATCCCCAGCTCTACTTTCGATCGGGAACAAACATAAAACGGAGAGCGTTCTGTCAGATCTAGAGGTCGTCCTGGGGTGACCCTGTGTACTTGATAGGACAGTTACTATCTAACGAGCTGCCATTTTTTTAAACTTTTTTTTTACGTCGTCCCGATCCTTATGCGCTTGAAAAGGCGTTAAAATCAGGTCTTATCTAATCGACTGTCAGGTTTGAGGTCGTTTTGATGTCGTCCTGAGATGACCCTGCATGCTTGACAGGGTGCTACAACCAGTTGTTCAATAACCAACCGCCAGTTTTTGAGGTCGTTCTGAAATGTCCCTGTACAGGACCTTACAAGAAGATATTCAGTAGTCAATTGTCAGTTTTTGAGGTCGTTTTGAAGCGTTACAATCAGTTATTCAGTAACCAGCTGTCCGTTTTTGAGGTTCTTTTGAAATGTTCCTGTATAGAACATTACAACCAGTTATTCAGTAACCAACTGTCAATTCCTTTAGGTAGTTCTGAGATGACCGTGTAACCCAGTTACTAGCTAACCAGTGGTCAGGTGTTGTTTTTAGGTCGTTCTGATATGTCCATGTACATGACGTTATAAGCAGTGTAACTGTGTTACCAACTGTGTTGGCAGCCATGACACAAGCAGCTGTGGCAGCTAGGCACGCGAGGAAAGGACAGGTGTGGAATGGTCCTTTGCAGTATTTCCTTACCTGACTCAGGTACACACGAAGAACGTGTCAGGCATTTCAAGCTTGTGAGGTCATGAGGTTTTGTCCAAATGTAAGACAAGCAGGGAGCGCAATTTCTATTTAAGTTTTATTTTTGTATATTGCCTAATCAACATTTATTTCTGATTACTCATGATCGTACTATTCGCGGTCTTTGTGTTTTGTGTTTACGTCAATTAATCTGTCTACCTCCTATTTATTTATTTATTTTGTTTTCCCTTCTATTTCCTTTCTCTGCCCTTCCTCCTCCCTCTCTTTCTTTCCCTCATTCCAATGTACATAATATATTATCATAATTTTAGAACACCCGACCTTTAGCTCGCAGGTGTCGATTCAAATTAATCAAAGCATTCGAATATTTTTGTTCTTCGACACGAATCATTTCATTGCACACTTTGCTCAATAACTTTGCCTTTTTCAATTCCAATGAAATGTTAAAGCTGTCCTAGCCTGTACCTGTACAAATAAAAAAAACAGAAAAACAATTGATCCCTATATCCAGATTTTTATATTACTGTCTGTAACGCTGTTCCTATTCATTGCGTACACGTGCGTTTTCCTCCCAGCGCTACAGATGTGTGTTGATTATTTTTCGAGAATTAGCACTTGGTGGAAATAAATCGACGACGCCATAATGAGAATATGTTGGTCTAAGCTGACTGTTGTGAGTCTGCGGTTTGGGTTTTCAGAACTGAACAGTTTGTGTAGTTTTGTAGGCTTATAATAATCGCTTGAAGAATCTGATCTCTCAGAGAGAGAGGAGAGAGAGAGAGAGAGAGAGAGAGAGAGAGAGAGAGAGAGAGAGAGAGAGAAACAAGAAAAAGCAACAACAGCCGGAAATCCACGTACTTTTGGCAGAGTGAGCGCGCGCGCGCGCGTGTGTGTGTGTGTGTGTGTGTGTGTGTGTGTGTGAAAGGGAGGGAAGGAGATTCATATCATTGACGCTCAATTCGATCCCTCAAGTTCATTTTTCATCGATTTAGGTCCCTTGCAGTTGCTTGAAAGTCAGGGTTGTAAGCACTCCGTTTTTTTCTTATTCAGTTACAGCATAGAATCGATGCTTGTAGTTGTGTAGGATAAACTGCATGACACATTATCCAGGCTCTGCGATCTATGGTTATAGCGGTAGGTAGTATATAGTATATAGGTCTTGGTTTTTAGACGGTAGGGATTTTTTTAAATACATATGGAATTGTAGCTTCTTTCTAAGAGTGAGTCTCGTAATATTTCAGAAGGTGCTAAAAACTGTTTTTGTTTCACGTTACACTTTTAATAACAAATTTATTCGTTCCTTCGTACATCATTCTTCTGACAATTCGCAGTCCATGTGCTTGGTGTGTTTTTTACATTTTTTTGTTCACGGTTTCTAGTGGAAGTTGTTAGGGATGTGATGACCAAGCAACTCCGAACAGTTAAAGCTGCACACAAAGAACACATTTGTTTTGACGCTTAACCGTTTTACAAAGTGATGCTGATATCGCAAACTACTCCACCCTCTGCTCTTATCTAGGTCTTAGATGCACATCAGCACATAGAGTCACACAAAACACTGGAGCTGTGTATTAGTGTCATTTTGTGTCCACGTTGTGAAGCATTACATTTTTATAAGAAAAAGTTGTTTGTTACTTTTTCGTAAAAAAAAAGGAGAAAAAAGAAAGAAAAAAAGAGAACAGAACAAACAAGCAAACAAAACCCAAAAAATAACAACCGAAAAACAACAAATACACACCTAATTACAACAAAACTGAACAAAAGAAACTAACAAATAGAGATAATTAACTGACTGATTCACTCATGAGACTTATAAGATGTACTAATATCAAAGCAACAGTTCAAAACAAGTCTTTTTCCCTGCAAAATAATGGGACTGTTGAAGATAGAAAACCACCAAACGTGCACTGTGTGCACGGCTGTGTTGTGTTTCTTCTTCTTTTCTCTTACTTTGATCGATTTGACTTAAATCGTCACCAAACCAGCGATGACGACACGCACCTGATCCTTGCTGTCTGCTGAGTGACTGAGAGGCTGAATTTCGGCCTGAAACTGACGTGTTGGGTTACTGGTTACTGCCACAGATACCCGGCACCGTGTGTGGCTGTCGCTTTCCAGTAATCAGAGACATCTCGTCATTACTACTGCTCCCGCTGCAGGCAAAGGAGGAACAGATATGTGGGGTGGGTGGGGTGGGGGGGGGGGGGGGGGGGGGGGGGGGGGGGGGGGGGGGTGAGGTGCGGAGGTCATGTGTTCAGTGCCGGTGGCAGCGCAGACAGGAAGAAGGACGGATGTGTGTCAAAAACTACACCTGATACGTAGATTCTGCTGCTGTGAATGGCAGCACCAGAAATAGGTTCTCAAAAGATGGCCAGTTGAACGTAGTTGTAAACAGGAAGTATTGTGTACGTGACTAGAGTTTAATTTAGAGTATTCTTTCTTTCTCTCTTTCTCGTGATATGTCATCCACCTCCACAGCCTCCCTTTTTCTTTAGGGGTGGGGGCGGTGGAGGGGGAGATGTAGGGGGGCGGGGGGGAGGGGGGGAGGCGGGGGGCGGTGGCCTAAAAATAAATGAATAAATCTTCCTCTCTACTTCTTTTTTTCCGTCTTCTCGAGTCTCTCTTTCGCCTGATATAACAACCTAAACAATTGACTAGGCGTTAGCAGAGTCTCTCTCTCTCTCTCTCTCTCTCTCTCTCTCTCTCTCTCTCTCTCTCTCTCTCTCTCTCTCTCTCTCTCTCTTAGGTATAGCTACGAAACAGATTACAATCAAAGAATGGTCAGTGACTGCCACTTCAACATACAACAAAAACAACAACAGCAACAGCAGCAGCAACAACAAAGCAAAAACAGCAGCAAGAGAAGCCAACAACACCAAAAACACTAGACTAATAATAATAAACGACAACCAAGACTATTGATAAAAATAATGAAAACACAACAGCAGTAAAACAAGACAAAAAACAGCAATCCAAAGACTAATAATAAACAAACAAACTAACAAACAAACAAACACCCTCCCCCCTCCGAAAAACGAAAGAAAGAAAGAAACAAGACTAATAACTATTTTAATAAAAGAAAAACTAATGACAAAACACATAAGAAATAAAGATTAATAATAACAATAAAAGTCCTCTTACGGTTGAAAACTACTCATGCCCCCTGGCGACGAAGATGGAGTCCAACATCAAGCACGCACCACAACAGGGGCCTTCAGGGAATGCCGTTTCATTACTTCACGCAAAACATAACGACTCGAGCATCCATGCTCTGCATACAAATCCAGCTCTTTGTTGTTACTAGAAAGGAACTATGAATAGCAGGCTCCCAACAACAACTGCCGATTTATCCTGAGCCATGTTTTTGGCACCCACACAGAATACCCGTATCTGTTGAAAATAAAACTTTTTTTGTGTCTGTATATAATTATTTGTGTCAGTTTCTAACTTCCCCTGTCACTGGAACCCACGTTTATTTACAATTTATATTTATGTGAATGATTTTGTGTGAGGCCTACCTCTGTGTGAATACATTCTTCCAATTTTCAAACATTTCTTCTACTTCTTACACAAATGTGATATTATTCAATGTGGTTTTGCTCTTTATGTGTCTTTTTTTCTTATTCAAAATAAATTTGTTCAAGTATAGTAATAGTGCTGTTTTGTGATGCGTTATGTGTGAGTGAGGGAGTGTGCGTGCGTTTGTGTGTGTGTGCGCGCGCGCGCGCGTAATTCCACACTCTTTTACGCAGTTTTGTTAACTCATGCCCTAACGTAACAAACAAAACCACCGACCTTTGTTATCTCTTGCTTGTTGACGGTTGTTCGCGCGAATGTAACTGCAGTGTTCAAAATCGCTCCACTGTTAGTCGCTGTACGACAAGCACTCTTCACTTTGCTCTCACAAAGTTTGCTGCTTGCAATATGAATACATCTGGCTGTGGGTGTTGGAGATTTTATGCCATAGGTACCATATCATTGTGCTGCCTCTCCAAGGTCTTTGGGTTTCTGGGACAGTGTGTGTTGTTAGTGTTAGGAATGTACGAACAATAATCAAACCTTTAAGCGAGGTAATTATGATAAGAAAAAATCAGTAAAAATCAGTCGAACTCGTTAATTGATTTTTATAAAACAAAACACTATCTTGTTTATATTGAGTGTACCAAAAGACAAGTTTCATTACGGATTTTATTTACACACTGAAATGTTGTAGTCTGTTTGTATATGATAGGATTTCATTGTGCTCTTGCTGCTGTATATATTTTGTCGACCCTATTGTTTTTGTATTGTGCACTTCGGGCTCATGTTAGGTGTACGCACCTTATATATTATATATCTATATATATACATATATATATCCTCTGTTACATTACATTTGTCATAAATTCTACAGTTCCTTTGAATCTGAATTGCCTGTGCACGTGCAACGAGGTCAGGACTGGCTATGCACCCTTAGCTCCGTAGTGATTGGCTGTCGACAGGCCTAACTATAGGTATCTGTCATATCGGACAATGCCTAGTTTAGCCAGGTCTGATTGGCTGTATACATTTCTGTTGTGGTGTAACGGACACACCAGGCACGGCGAATGGACAGCTCAGGACAAGGCAGCGATATGACGTAACACAGCAGTTAGGCTTGGTTCCTGCGCAGTTCGCTGTCGACTGCCGCGGTCTCTGTATCGGAGTCTGCTGGGCCCGTTGCTGATCCCTGTACCCTGGCTGGCATCCGCACCAGGCTTGCGGGACGGCAAAGTAGGTCAGTAGCCTCGGTTGACCGAATTCCTTGTTCTGAAGCTGTCCGCTGAGGCTCGGGAACCGTGGTGCTGTTAAGGTGGTTCCGATCCACTGCAGTTCGGACACGTCAAAATCAGTTAAAAAAAATGTAGAAACCCCAGTGGGTGTAAATGGAATATTGAGGAAAACAAAAACACACAAACAACAACAACAACAACAAAACAAAACATACACCACTTCCACCACCAAACAAAAACAGACAAAACCCCAGCAAACATTAAACAACAACAACAACAACAACGTTTGACAAGTATGTCACAAAGGTTAAACACGGCTATAAACAAAACTACCAAAAGTCAATGACTGGCACAACAAACAGAAAGAACACAAAAACAAAACAAAAAACAAAGAACATTAAAACCAACAAAACACAATAACACACACACACAAACACACACACACACACACACACACACACACACACACACACACACACACACACACACACACACACACACACAAAGTGTGATACCGCACGCAGCAAAACGAAAACAAAACAAAACAAAAAACAGAAAGGAAAGAAGGGAAAGAAAGAAAAGAGCATTTTAGTGGTTAGTGCGAGAGCACGGGATGTCAAAACACTATAAAAAATATAAGAAACGAAAAAAATAATGTAGAAATAATCTCTCTCTCTCTCTCTCTCTCTCTCTCTCTCTCTTCTCTCTCTCTCTCTCTCTCTTGTTGTGTGTGTGTGTGTGTGTGGTGTGTGTTGTGCGTGCGTGCGTGCTCGTGCGTGTGCTGCGTGCGTGCGTGCGTGGTGCGTGTGCGTGCGTGCGTGCGTGCGTGCGTGCTGCGTGGTGCGTGGTGCGTGCGTGCGTGCGTGCGTGCGTGCGTGGTCGTGTGTGTGTGTGTGTGTGTGTGTGTGTGTGTGTGTGTGCGTGCGTGTGTGTGTGTGTGTGTGTGTGTTGTTGTTGTTGTTGCCTTTTGGTCCTGTTCGGAATCATCCTTGGGTACCCTGCGCGGTTGACATGACGTCAAAATCCATTTCCCAAAGGACGCATTAGTCAGGCGGACTGTGGGGACGTCAGAAACACGTCAGTCAGACCGACGTCAGGAGACGTAGCTCGGCATACTTATACTTTGCCTTGACTCCGAACCCTTCTTGGATCAAACATTTTGAACCACCGTAGAACCGACTTGGACGTTTCCACGCTAATACTTCCTTCTTCTTTTTTCTTCAGGTGATGCTTAATGTCCACGGATGTCGGTTGACATATTAGGGACAAGCTGAGACTAATGCCGAAGCATGGTTCAATATAGCTTTACGTGCACGGAAACCATAAGGCTCGTTAGGACGGACAGCCCAGGACGGCCACCTCGACTCTCACACAGCTCC
>JABMCL010000813.1:1520000-1525000 GCA_018857735.1 Alviniconcha marisindica
AGAAACGACAAAGCCTGTAATATTTGAACACATCAGAAGAAAGGACAAAGCCTGAAATATTTGAACACGTCAGAAGAAACGACAAAGCCTGTAATATTTGAACACGTCAGAAGAAACGACAAAGCCTGAAATATTTGAACACGTCAGAAGAAACGGCAAAGTATGAAATATGTGAACACGCCAAAAGAACTACGCATGAAATATATAAGCACGCCCACTAGCTGTATTTCCTTGGCCCTTCGTCGTAACCATGGTGTCATGCACAGCCACTGGCGGTCTCTCTTACCACCCCCCCCTCCAAGCTCCCCCCACCCCTCGCCCCTCGCCTAGTCCCCTTCCTCTCTCACCCCCCCCCTGCCCCCATGGAGCACAGATCAATGGTGGTGCCGCCAGAGGGCGACTCAAGGCAGGCAGACAGCTTAACCAGCCAGACATGGAGATCGCCTTTAGTCTCGGTGCCTCGTGGTTTGGGCTGATATATGTTGACAAGGCTTAGGAGAAACAAACACTGACCGACTCTTCTCGTCGCAACCACGGCCATGCTACATGTCCAAACGCACATGCACTCATGTGCAGTCACTGGCGGTCTCCCTTAAACAGCTTGACTATTATCATCCAAGCCACCGTCATATTATATATCTCCAAATACACAAACATTCGTACTATCCTATGCCAGTCTGAACAGAAATCTCGCCTCATTACAGTCTCAACACAAACGCTACCGGATTACAGTCCCAGCGAACATAAATTATTGTCCTACAGAGTGTCCTATATAGTCTGGACACAAATTCTATCCAATTACTCCCAACACAATCTGTTAGCATTTGAAGCACAGTCATAGTAATGACAGGGGTCGGGACGCACACGTGCTGATCGCAGCTGAGGCACAAAGCACGACTATAAATGAGGTACACGGACATTTGGATTGCAGTTGAGGCACAGACGTTGACTGCAGGTGAGACAATAACATGACTGAAGCTGAGGTACAAACACTGTCTGATCGAGGCTGAAGCCTGGACGCTGTCTGCTTGTCGCTGAGGCACAAACACTGTCTGATCGAGACTGAGGCCTGGGCGCTGTCTGCTTGTCGCTGAGGCACAAACAACGACTGCGATCGAGCTTTCACTCTTTCATCCCCTTTCCCCCTGTCCCAGTCCCTAATAAACAATCTCGTTTCCGTGGGCGTTAAGCAAACTGATTCCTGTATCTGAGGCGCACACACTGTCTGATTGCAGGTGAGGCTCAAACCGTGACTACAGTTGAGGCATACAGACAGTTGACTACAGTTGAGGCATACAGACAGTCTGATTTCACTTCAAGCATAGACTTTGATTGCAGCTGAGACACACACACTGCCTGACTGCTGGTGAAATACAAACAATGAGTGTATCTTCTGACTGCAGCTGTTGTTTAAACGACGGCTGATTGCAGCTGAAGCACGAATACTGATTTCTCTTGAGGCACAAGTACTGGCTGACAGCAACGGATGCACACATATAGACTGATTGTGGCTGAAACACAAACTATGACTACAGTTGAGGCACAGAGACAGTTTGACTGCAGTTGAGGCACAGACCTTGATTGCAGGTGAGGCACAAACACTGACTACAGTTGAGGTACAAGGACACATAATTACAGCAGGTGCTTAAACGTTGTCTGATTGCAGTTGAAGCACAAACTTTGATTGCACATGAGGCACAAGCACTGTCTGGTTGCAGTAGACTGATTGCACTTGAAGCACAAGCATTGTCTGGTTGCAGTAGACTGATTGCACTTGAGGCACAAGCATTGTCTGGTTGCAGTAGACTGATTGCACTTGAGGCACAAGCATTGTCTGGTTGCAGTAGACTGATTGCAATTGAGGCACAAGCATTGTCTGGTTGCAGTAGACTGATCGCAATTGAGGCACAAGCATTGTCTGGTTGCAGTAAACTGATTGCACTTGAGGTACAAGCATTGTCTGGTTGCAGTAGACTGATCGCAATTGAGGCACAAGCATTGTCTGGTTGCAGTAGACTGATTGCAATTGAGGCACAAGCATTGTCTGGTTGCAGTAGACTGATCGCAATTGAGGCACAAGCATTGTCTGGTTGCAGTAGACTGATTGCAATTGAGGCACAAGCATTGTCTGGTTGCAGTAGACTGATTGCACTTGAGGCACAAGCATTGTCCTGTTGCAGTAGACTGATCGCAATTGAGGCACAAGCATTGTCTGGTTGCAGTAGACTGGGTGCACTTGAGGCACAAGCATTGTCTGGTTGCAGTAGACTGATTGCAATTGAGGCACAAGCATTGTCTGGTTGCAGTAGACTGATTGCACTTGAGGCTGAAATATTGTCTCGATGCAGCGGGGGCACGCACACTGATTGATTGTATTTGAGGAACAGCGTCTCAACACGCATCGTCAGATTACACTATTATTTTCAGATCTGATAGTACATACATTTGACAGGATAGCCATTGTTGCCAGATTCACATAAAACACAAAGAGAAGTTGTTTCGCCTTGTTAAATGTGTGTAGACTTATAGCTTTCTAGCATTTTCTTTTCTGTTTTGGCCATTATTCATCCTAGAATAAACAGGACTTCGTGCAGGTTTGGAAGTAAACACTGGTCGATTACAGTTTTGACACAAAACGTGGGTAATGCCGCAATTATACATTCTCTCTCAATGCAATTACTTTAAACCACAAACACTGAATGCAATTACTTTAAACCACAAACGCAGGATTTGTTTTTTTAAAGATTGAAGCAAAGCCTGTTCGACTCCATTTTAGCAAACAACAGATCGGCACTCCTAGTAAATTGTAAACACAGCCTACCTGCTGGAGTTTGTTCGGTTACTCTGACGAGAAATTTTGTCATGGCGACCCAATAGGTCAACGCAGGAAGAGATTTGCTCATGGTCTTAACGATTCAGTCATCTCTCATTTTTATCCACATTTTTAACAGGAATACTGAGCCTAATGGTATTCACTAATAGTAAGTTGAAATCACCAGCTCATTAGATGATTACTCAAAACATAACAACAACCTAGGGGTTATCTGATTATCCTCAGTCTTCTTCTCGATCGCCGAGATTATCCTCAGTAATCTGGACAGTTCTTTACATTGCGCAGGATGACTGGTTCTCCGATGCCAAACTGTTTGTCACGGTTGTTGTCGGATCGAGTTTGGTCGACTTACTTTTCTTCAGTAGACTTCGAAGCGTTTCTCTGTACTTGGTGCCAGCAAAGACATACACAAAGAAATTGGCAGCGGAGTTCATGTAGGAGCAAATCTCCGTGACATTTATCAGAAGATTAAAGGCGTTGGCGTAGACTCCCCCGGCCCCAAGCCTGGGCTCGAATAAGGGGGCGACTCGGATAAGGACGACGGGAATGCAGATAATGGAGAACTCGATGGACAGAGCGATGAGCATTTTGGTGACGCCGATCTCTTTGCTGGACAAACTGGACGACGTCTGGCTGCGCCAACGAACAATCTGAGTGAGTCTGACAGCAGTGATGGTGGTAGCTATTAGCACAATGGCTGGACAACCAGCTGCGAGACAAAACCCGTAAAACACACCGTTCACAGCGCGGATCATGGCTTGGTTCCGGAAATAAAACTTGTTGACGTAAGGCTTCCAGGAAACCCGCTGCGAACGCATCTCGTAGAAACAGGTGACCTGGTAGTACAAAATGACTGCAAATCGCAAACACACGAGAATCAAAGCAGAGACAACAATGAAAAACGCAAGAGTTTTTGTCGGCATGCATCGCTGAGCCCTCAAGGGAAACAGAACGCAGATGCATCGTTCAGTGGCAACTAGGGCAACGAGAAACAAGTGTACGTAGCCAAACCCGAACAGCACGATGATATGGTTGTAGACCATGTACTGGTACACTGGACCATAGCGTTCATAGTCTGTGAACTGGGTGTAGAGTCGTTCAACATAGAACATGAAGATCGTTGTTAAGTAGAGAAGGTCGACTAAGGCGAGAGAGAAGAGACACATATTTATTCTCTCCTTGAGGCCTTGCCTGTAGAATACGACCGTGTTGATGCAGTTGGCAGGGAAACCGATGAGGTAGAGGATTGGAATGATGATGGTAGACTTGATTCTGTCAATCCGGTACTCCGTCTCAATACCGATGAGATTTTGGGGGTTGTTCCATGGAATGGTCGCGTTGACGCCTACTGTGATACAGTTGTCTGGAATGATGCTCCCTGCCTGGCTGACGTTTTCTACTGTCCACGGAGATGTTAACTCCACTTCTGTCGAAAAAACGTCTGATAGCGTAACCATAGTGAGAGCAGTTCTGATAGTCAAGTGTTGTCTGTTGAAAGAAGCAAGTAATTCGGTAAGTTTTTGTTTGTCTTTTTATTGCCCTGTCAGTCACATATGTCACATCTGTGTACGGAGTTTTCAAACGTAAGCCGAGAAGTGCAAGTACATACTCCACTAAACCTCTTCAGGAACACTAGATAGTCGTACCCCATAGGAAAAAAATACACGGTGCTTATTTATTACTTGTAACTGATGGTGACTCAACCGAACCCTTTCGCAGCTATTAACCTTTGTTTGAACATGCACTGGTGGCTGTACTTGTCCGTGAAGTTCAGCTGATTTTGTCTCGGGCATCTGCTGAAGTCAGGCGTGCAGTTTATCTGACGCTGATGACACTGATGGGCAGTTCCATATTGGACAGAAACACACGCACTGTACTCTTTTATTTTTTATTTTTTATCAATGTCTCTTAATGTGAGCCATACCTGACCAGACTCCTGCAGCTTCTATAGTTTTATGCATATAATATTTCTTTCCTGCTTCCAGTTACTTCTCCTTTTGGTGCAAATAAAATCTCAGGCTTTTTATGCAAGAGAGAGAGAGAGAGAGAGAGAGAGAGAGAGAGAGAGAGAGAGAGAGAGAGAGAGAGAGAATACGAATGTTTATTGAATTAGGCCATCTGCACGTGTCAATGGCGGAAGGGGAGAGGGGGTAGGGGGTGGGGGGTG
>JABMCL010000813.1:1532500-1535000 GCA_018857735.1 Alviniconcha marisindica
TAGTGCTTAAAATCTAAGCTGAATAGTCATAAATAAATACATTTCATAAATATGACGAAAATCAACTATATTAGGGAAAAATAAACAATGACCACAGACACACACACACAAAAAAAGGGGGATGGGGGCGGAATTCAGAATGAAATTTAAACAAACAAACGCCTCAACGAACAGATCAACGACGATCGTGGCAAAAAGAGTACGTACATATTATGTGCACACAAACAGTGTTTAGGTGTATGAGTGTGTGTATGTGCGTTGTACAGTGTGTCGTCTAACATGTACCATCTATGACTTAGTCTATAAGTCTATCAGCTTCTGATGAAAGCACCATTCAGTTACAATCTTGTCACGTGACATATTTAATTTTGCATAATATTTGTGCACCTCAAAATTTGTTTTTAAATACCAACACACATCGGAATTAATTAGCGCTCGAAATACGTAACACAAATACAACCACAAAGACCTGAGTCGCCTACGGTAACTCTCACCCGCATGCGTGTAAATACACGTATTTTATTTGAAGATTTACCTGTGGTGGAATTTATGTACCTTGTATTTACACGCATGCCAGGTGAGAGTTACCGTAGGCGACTCAGGTCTTTGTGGTTGTACTTGTGTTATATTTTTTTTCGAGCGCTAATTAACTCCCTTGTGTGTTGATTCTGCACAAGGGCTCTGGGCCTCGTTCTGTTTCAGATTTTTAGTTTTTAAATGGCATTCAAACAAATGCAGTCGTGGTATATACTTGTTAATTTTACATTGATAAATAAAGAATTTTGCTTGCAAAATAATCAAATCAAAGGTATTATCTGATTTAAAACGGATGAATGGATGCCGTGACCAAACAGTACAATATATTCAGCAAGCGTCATTGATGTCGCATTTGAACATTCAGCATTAACTGCAATCTGGAATTGTTCCCAGAATGACTTTACGTAAACAACACGACCAAAGATCTCGTTCTTGTCAACAAAAAAGTACAAATAATGTCTTTTTTAATTCCCAAAAGCATTAGAACGACATTAGTAGCAATTATTCTATGTACTAATCTGATCTAAAACCATTTCAGTTTCATTTCCTGGGTCTGTTGCATTTTCTTAAAGGTAATGCACTTGACGTTTGCCACTTTCCAGCGTAATTTCAATATCATCTACAAATTATGAAATTGTATATTCAATTTCACCTATGGAGATTTCTCCTAACACCTTTATATTTTTATATAAGAATATTGTCTAATCATAATCACAAGTATTTCTACGCATAAAATAAATAAATATGCTGATATCGGATCCCCTTGTCTACATCCCTTCTGAATGGAATCATTGTGTCCATTAACAGTGACAGATGACTTTATATCTTTGTAAAACGTGGATATCCAATGACATCTGATCGAAAACTAAAAGCACGTTAAACTTTAAAGGTGAATTTCCAGTCAACAGAATGAAAGGCTTTTTCAAAGTCTAACCACAAAAAGTAACCCAAGTATATTTTATCTGTGCAACTAACTAATAAAACCATATATCAATCGAATGTTATCCCCAATGTATTTGTTTTTCACAAACCCAGGTTAGTTCTCATTGATCAAAGAAAGAAGATTTTTTTTAAACGTTCGCAATACACGCAGATCATAATCTTATAAACACTAACAGTAAAAAAAAAAAAAAAAGTGGCCTTTTGATTGATTAATTAATTAACTAAAGTATTTTTAAAGCGCAAAATCTTGTCCCTAGAGACTATTATAAGCGCATACACGATTTATCTCGTTTGGGTATGCGTATTATTACCCCCTCTTTCTGTAAATTGCCGCATGCATTTGAACAAAAACGCTCAGTCAATATTCTGTATCTGGACAATTTTCATATGAATGAATGAATGAATAAAAATTTATATATGGTGGGTAAAAGCTTCAACACAAAACCTTGCGTGTTGACAGCGGTAGAGTCTTGTTCTTGGGCAAAGTGCAGACTATGGCAGTTTCAATCTGAACACTACGTTAACTTTAAAAAAAATAGTTTAAACAAACTCTGTTGATTCACATTTTAGTAAACGTTACTGCACCAGTCTGATCAGATGTCTTCTCAAAGATCGTGAAGCAGAATTCTGCGGTAAAATGCAAAGTGGTGTTCTGTAATGACCTGACTCAGTATTTGATCGATATACCATCAAACTGTTATATCAGCTTTTCAGTCGTGGTCACAAGACTACGCACGGGGCAACAACCACCCAACGTCCACAAGTGCAGAGAGATACGGTACAATACAACTTCATTGTCTCTGTGTAGAGAAATTTGTCCTCTGGCTCGTCATTTACATAAAACATTCAATACATTTTACAATAAAACATCATAAAAATTAAAATTAAAAAATGGACGAAGATAGCAACCTGCATCTGCGGTTTTGAAGACTAAAGAGCGGAACACGTACACGCAAAGAAAACACTTCTGCAGACAGCAATGAAAATGTGTGGCCAACAACAGTCCAGCTACACACCAAAC
>JABMCL010000813.1:1542500-1547500 GCA_018857735.1 Alviniconcha marisindica
GAAACAGCACTTTGTTCCAGTCTCCGTCTGTAGGATCGAAGAACGTGGCATTTCTGTATTTACGACCCCAGCTAAAACTCCGTGATGTATTTATCGACATAGTGTGATGGATCGTGGGTGTGTGTGTGTGTTGTGTGTGTGTGTGTGTGTGTGTGTGTGTGTGTGTGTGTGTGTGTGTGTGTGTGTGTGTGTGTGTGTGTGTGTGTGTGTGTGTGTGTGTGTGTGTGTGTGTTTGTGTGTGTGTGTGTGTGACGGTCGACTGTAGCTGCTTCACTGGGCGCATTCGGATAATATTGCTCTTGTGGGAGTGAAGAGCAACAGCCTCGCTGGAAACGACTGTTCCGGGACTGGACCTGATCATCACAGCACAGGCTGGTGGCATATCAAGCTTCTCAATCACCACGGGAGTGTCGGCATCACTGCTTGGAGTTCCGCCCCGGCCCGGCACAACATCCTCACACTCTCTCAGCTGGGACCAGTTTGCTCAAGAACAAACAAAATGTTATCTCACTCTCTCTTCTTCTTTGTCTGCGTTCGCTCCCGTCTCGTTGTATTTTCTTATCTGCCTTCATCGTTTAATTATGTTCCCAGGCCGCGCTCACCGGTTCGTCAGATCGGTTCTGTAGCGTAAATTCAGTCGTCCTGCGCTTGCCATGAGGCATATCCTGCCGTGCAGCACGTCGTCGTTTTCTGGATGAGTGTTGGACATTGTCCACTCCTCTCCCAGCTTTTCAGACAGATCTTTTGTCTGTGACCACCAAATGCCGTTGCAGCCCTGGTGCTGAAACTCTGAGCATCTACCGCAGTCCTGTCCCATCGCTGTTGTCCTGAGCAGATAGTCCTGCTCTGTGACGTCCTGAGCAACCAGTTCTGCTCTGTGATGTCCTGAGCAACCAGTCCTGCCTCGTCCTGATGTCCTGAGCAGCCAGTCCTGCTTTGTGATGTCCTGAGCAACCAGTCCTGCTTCGTCTTGATGTCCTGAACAGCCAGTCCTGCTTTGTCTGTGATGTCCTGAGTAGCCAGTCCTGCTTCGTCTTGATGTCCTGAACAACCAGTCCTGCCCCGTCTGTGATGTCCTGAACAGCCAGTCCTACCCCATCTGTGATGACCGTAACATCCAGTCCTGCCCCATCTATTATGTCCTGAACATCCGGTCCTGACCCATCTGTGATGACCTGAACATTCAGTCCTGCCCCATCTGTGATGTCCTGAACATCCAGTCCTGATTAATCTGTGATGACCTGAACATCCAGTCCTACCCCATCTGTGATGACCCGAACATCCAGTCCTGCCCCATCTGTGATGACCTGAACATCCAGTCCTGCCCCATATGTGATGACCTGAACATCCGGTCTTGACCCATCTGTGATGACCTGAACATCCGGTCTTGACCCATCTGTGATGACCTGAACATCCAGTTCTGACCCGTCTGTGATGACCATAACATCCAGTCCTGACCCATCTGTGATGACTTGAACATCTAGTCCTGACCCATCTGTGATGACGTTAACATCCAATCCTGACCCATCTGTGATGACCTGAACATCCAGTCCTGCCCCATCTGTGGTGATCTGAACATCCAATCCTGACCCATCTGTGATGACTTGACCCATTTTTGCTACAACTATACTGCATTTTACAGACAGACAGACAGACACACACACACACACACACACACACACACACACACACACACACACACACACACGCACGCACACACACACACGCACGCACGCACGCACACACACACACACACACACACACACACACACACACACACACACACAACACACACACACACACACACACACACACACACAGCACACACGCCGCACACACATACACGCACATCACAACATGCACACAAGCACACAACACACACACACACCACACGCACGCACACACACACACACACACACACACACACACACACACACACACACACACACACATTCGGAACACGCAGTCATACAGATTACGATTCCTCGCGCAAACAGTGATAATAAAACCAGAAAAGTATATTCTCAAAATATTTACGTAATCATGAATTCAGAACAGCCTTTGTTAACACTTCATTAATCCATTTCAGGAAATTCGGGTACGCTTAAGCTGTAGCAGCTGCAAGAGTAGCGCTACCCATTCCTACTTGCACGTGCAGTCACAGTCTGAAACAGAACGAGAACCAGAGCGCCTGTGCTGACGAAACAAATATAGGAGTTACTTAGCGCTCGGAAGATGTCACACAAACACAACAACAAAGAACTGAGTCGCCTACGGTAACTCTCACCTGGCATACGAGTCAATATATGACGGCACATAAACTCCACCGAAGGCACATCCGCATGCCAGGTGACAGTTACCGTAGGCGACTCAGGTCTTTGTTGTTGTGTTTGTGGGACGTTTTTCGGGCGCAAATTAAATCCCTTGTTTGTTGATAGTGTGTTCAGGACGGCAATGGTTGACTGGGCGTAAAACACCAGGTTACTTATGTAACCGAGTGTATTGTATGTGTTTCGGGCCATGACCCTTTAACCTTTTCTTTCCGGTTTATTTTCCTTTTTGATTGGGTGGGAGTTTTATTTGCACCAATTATCTAAAGTGTTAAAACAGTAACATGCTGTAGCCCTTTTGTACACGCGTTGAGTAGCGAGGCTGGAGCCGGTCAGTTTATGACTGACTTCCTCCCGCTCACGGCGTGGTCCCAAGTGCCACCCGTGTCACTGTCCGTCTCGTTGTGTGCTTAAGTGGAACTGCTGTATTATCTCACTCTTCCTGTTTAGTTAAGAATGAGCTTGGTAATCCGTATTTTTCACTGTTATTTTATTGTATGCTATTATATACTGGGAGTTCATAAGTTAATTGACTGGCCGTCTCTTGTATACTCACCGCGACACTGTGAGAAAGGGTTTTAAGTGCAAGTCAAGCACACAATTTATGTGCTTGAGTATTAATCATTTTGTCACAGTTACCATCATGTATTATAGTAGCCTACCGGTAAACTACATGGTTACTGTATTTATTAGATAATTGCTGTTGTTTAGTCTTTACGTTTGCTTTCATGTTCTAAATGTTTTGTTTGCTTGTGTCTTTTCCAACACAGACACTGTTTCCTGGTTGGTTGGTGCAAATAAAAGTTATGTTATAGCAACCTCTGACTTGTGACTCTTCAGTCATGCTTCCAACCTGCTTCCCTCACTCCCCACCCCGCTTCTCTACACTTACATGTTCGTGTCCAGAAAAAGCTGTAGCTGGCAGAGTTTGGGATATTTAACGTGCGCACATATGCTGATGCATGCGGTTGCATAAGGGGGCTGTGCGAACACCGTAAGAAAGTCTGCAATGAAAGCTAACCCAGGATGGAAAATCGCTTGTCGCACAGGGGACTCAACCCGAGTCAGTATTGCGCATGGAATTTCAGTCCGACACTCTAGCGGGGATAGCTCAGTGGTTAGAGCGCCGGGCTTGCGATTGAAAGGTTGCAGGTTAGAGTCCCCGCAGGAAGGGCGGGAGAATTTTCTTCTCCAGGGTCAACTTTCTCTTATTTCTGACTCTTATTTCGGTATCCGTTCCACCCCCGTGTCACCGCAGTAGCACGTAAAAGATCCTGGTAATTCTGCCAAAAGTGCAGGTGGCAGGTTACAACTAAACACGCATGCACCTTACGTATGTGGCTAGCATGAAGTGACTTGGTGCATGGTTGTATAATGTACAAAGAATGCAGTTTCATGTGGCACCAGCCATGTCAGCGCTGTAAGTACACCACTTCGGTGGATAGTCAAAAACGCGCTACAAAAGGCTAGTCACTCATGCAGAATCGCATGCAAGGGCAGTGAGTCTACTCGAGAGCGGAGAACAGCGCTATATAAAAGCGATCAACAACAACAACTGTTTACAGGGTACCAGGCGAGATCAAAAGATCTAGAGATCTTAGAGGAGGGAGGTGGAGCTGGACCCTCAACTTAGCCCAGAAGAGATCATGAGTATGGCGGTGGAGCTGGGCTAAGAAGATTGGACTTCTTTTGCTTGAGTTGTCCAAGTTGTTCGTCAACAGCAGTGCGACGGACATTGTCTTTGTGACTCTGGCCAGGCACAGCAGTTGAAACAACAATTGCGCAGTGCACAAGTCGCTGGGCAATGGCGAGGGGACACCGCCCTAACACTTCCATTGTTCTGGCGGCGGTCCACGGTCTCTCCTGTCTTTTTCGGGCGGTTTCCGCGGTCGAGCCTTCACTCTGTCGGCCCCTTCCCACTCTGTCCCCGTCCCTAATAGGCCATCTCGCCTCCGTGGACGTAAAGCACCAAGAAAGAAAGAACAACTGTCATACATAGTTCAGGAGCTGTGTGAGAGTCGAGGTGGCCGTCCTGGGCTGTCCGTCCTAACGAGCCTTCTGGTTTCCGTGGACGTAAAGAATTATTGCACCGTGCTTCGGCATTGGTCACAACTTGTCCCTAATATGTCAACTGACATCTGAGGACATTAAGCATCACTTCATCATCATCATCATCAACTGTCATAGTCCAGGAGCTGTGTGAGAGTCGAGGTGGCCGTCCTGGGCTGTCCGTCCTAACGAGCCTTCTGGTTTCCGTGGACGTAAAGCTATATTGAACCATGCTTCGGCATTGGTCTCAGCTTGTCCCTAATGTGTCAACCGACATCTGAGGACATTAAGCAACACTACCTACCAGCAACTGTACCCACTGACCAGTTCCGCTCCTCTCACAAAGACGTGCATCATTTTCATAGACACTAACCTCTGAGGTGCAAACAAAAAGCTTTTGGAACGTATTAACTTCTTCTGAGTTGCTCTGTTAGGGCTTAACTTTTTTTTTCTTTCGACGCAAGAACCTGCATGTAGTTCGCATTATTCATTTCACTAGCTCTGTAAAAAACATATTAGTAAGGTCCCATTCAATCAATCATATGTGAGTACTTTTCAGTGACAGTGTCAAACGTGATGTTTTCAGAATCGGGGAGAGGGGGTAGCTCAGTTGTTAGAGCG
>JABMCL010000813.1:1552500-1555000 GCA_018857735.1 Alviniconcha marisindica
TAATAATTATGATAATAATAATAATAATAATAATGTACTTCTTGAGCGCTCTCGGAAACTCAGTTGTAGAAACTTAAAGAAAAACATACAATGAACAAATGTCCATAATTATCCAAATCAATAGTGTACAAGCTAATAACCAGACTAGCTGTCCTTTTGTAATAACAAACGAATGTGTCAATGGTCGACATCCAACATCGAAAACTTCTGTGGGTGTACTGCCCTGGACATGCCGGGGTGAAGGGAAACGACCGAGCAGACAGACTGGCGGGCAAAGCAACACTCACACGTGACTTGCTTCTCGGAAGATCTGAAGTGTTGAGAAGCTTGAGACACTACCTGCGGGCACAAAGCCAAGGACATCACACCATCGATCGCCTGGAGGAGAGAGGCGTGGAAAGAGGAAGCGCTAGACGATCTTCCTTGAAAGGCCGAGTGAGCGCCATCGTCAATCAGACCAACATTGGAACCGTTTCAAAGGCGACGTTGGGGACACTTCTGAGAGATGGGCTGCGGCGCGTACGGGCTTTTTCGAGTGCATAGATACCACGCTGAATAATGGTAGTAGTAATGGATATATTTCATACAGCGCAAATCCCTTTGCAGAACAAAAGCTCGATACGCTACCACGTACTATTGACGCACATAATTATAAAAAACATAAAGGTGCACACGCCCCATCGAAATAGGAACGGTCTACCTAGGTTCTGAAAAGGCCCACTTAAACAGGAAGTCTTCAGCTGGGTTTCGCGGGAACGCCGGAACGAGGCTACGTCTTGCCGGCTCGCTCACATAGCTTCTCTCGCCGATTTGTTTCGCTTATGTGCGGATATATGAAGAGGGCATGAGTAAATCTGACATCTAAGTGTTCATAATGAACTGGACTTCATTTTGGTGTGTGTTTTGTGCCATGTTGCCCCTGGATCGTTGGATGATTTGGTGTGTTTTTTCCTGTCATTTCTGAGATTTCCAAGGTATCCCACGACTAGGCATAAGTCAGTGCACACTCCGAGCATCAGTTTCCGGCACCATCCTCCAAACTCTGCCAGAACTGGTTACGCCATTGAAGGGGCAGTCTTTATGTCCACGCAGCTGTCCACAGACGCAGTCAGCTCCCTCCGAAAGGTTTGAATATCAGTGAGACTGTGGAAGCAACATAGCGGCCACGCACGCACGTAAACATGAGGCCTCGGGTTACAAAACCCCAGCACCAACAAAACAAACAAACTAAACAACAACAACAACAACAACAACAACAAAGAAAGAAAGAAAGAAAGAAAAAACTCGATTCAAACGATTTCAGTTTTATTTGTGCTGGCGTGTGCAACATGGGCGGTTATAAAAGAAGAGCTTGGCATGATTCAAGTTGCCTGTTACAAACCTACTGCCGTTTGAGCATCAGCGAAAAACTGTCCGTTTACTGACAATCCTTTGAGAACTATGGCGTAATCAGTTATGGCAGTGGTTGGAGGAAGGGTGTCGTAAATCTGAAGTCATATGGTCATAACAGTTTACGAAGACCACATCATTTGAATCGCTCAAGCTTTTGTCACCCAAACTGGCGTGATGGTGCATCACGAGAAGCCAGAGTGATATGCAAACAATATGTTGGGTTGTCCAAGGTTACGGTCAGGGTGACGGAACACTTAATTTCACATCTTTCTCTACCATATCTTCTTGACAGCTGATTTGATGGAGTATTGTTACAATCTTTAGGGCGACTGAAAAGCAAAACAAAACAGAAAAAAAGGACTGTTGCCTTCACGGTCATGGTCACAATGCAGGTCCATAATTCCAATGGCTGTTTGTCCTGGCGATATTTTCTGAAGTGCTAGACCCTTTAAAAACAAAACAAATGTGGTAAGGTGATGCATCATAGAAAGCCAAGGTATCATGGAGAAGATTGTTTCGGTATCTTTACGGTCAAGGTGATGAGAAAGATGTTGAACGAAGTGTTGTCGTGTGTTTATGTAATTAGCAGGGTTCATTGTGCCTTAATTGTGAATATATTTTGCTCACAAACACACACACCCACACCCACACACACACACCCAACACACACACACACACACACACACACACACACACACACACACACACACACACACACACACACACACACACACACACACACACACACTACACCACCACACACCACACACACACACACACACACACCACACCACCACACCACCACCACACACACACACACCACACCCACCACCACCACACCACCACCACACACACACCACACACACACACACACACACACACACACACACACACACACACACACACACACACACACACACACACGCACGCACGCACGCACGCACACACATACACACGCGCGCACGCACGCACGCACGCACGCACGCACGCACGCACGCACGCTGACCTTATTGTTTTTGTATTGTGCGATTCCGGCTCAGTTTAGGTGTAAGCGCCGTATAAATACTCTTACGTTACATTACAAGGTTACAGGGATGCTCATGTATCA
>JABMCL010000813.1:1560000-1570000 GCA_018857735.1 Alviniconcha marisindica
ATTTTCAGAAGGGAACGTCGTCAAGGGGTCTCTTTTGCAGAACAACACAAAACATGTACACATATTCGAGACAAGCTTTTGATCAAGTTTTTGAACACTAGCAATCAACTTTGCTTCGTACTTGGAGGGGGGGGGGGGGGGGGGCATTATTGAAATGTTCCTAGCTAATTAGTCGTTTTGACCTGGTGTTCTCTGTCAGTAAAATAAGACAACTACTTGGGGTTAACCGTGAAGCGATCGTCTAAGACATCTCTTCTTTACTCAATCTGACTCGGCAGGCTTGTGGATTCTAATGAGGCCTTACTGGTTGTGACCGGTCGCATGTTTCTAGACTTTGTTTGCTGAAGAAGGCTTCGAAGTGTTGCTCTGTATCTGGACCCGGCGAAGATGTATACGAAGAAATTCAGAGTGGCATTCGCGTAAGACGAGACCTCCATGACACTTATAAGAAGATTGAAAACATTACCGAAGACTCCTCCTGCTCTCAGCCTGGGCTCGAATAATGGAGCAACTCGGATGACAATGACGGGAATACAAACGGCAAAGTACTGGATGGACAGAACGATGAGCATTTTGGTGACGCCGATCTCTTTGTTGGACAAACTGGAGGACGTCTGGCTGCGCCAACGAACCATCTGGGTCAGTCTGGCAGACGTGATGATGGTAGCTATCAGCACAACGACTGGAGAGCCGATTGTCAGACAAAACCCGTAGAATACGCCATTCACAGCATTGATCATGGCTTTGTTCCTGAAGTAGTACTCATTGACGTATTGCCTCAAGGAAACCCGTTCCGTGCGCATGTCGAAGAAACATCTAATCTGGTACTGCGAAACGACAACCCGTAAACACACGATAACTAAGCCAGAGACAACAACGAGGAAAGCCAGAGTTTTTGTTGGAATGCATCTCTGAGCTCTCAAAGGGAACAACACGCAGATGCACCGTTCAATGGAAACAACGGCAACGAGGAGCATATCTACGTAGCCAAACCCGAATAATGCGATGATGCGTTTGTGTGTCATGTATTGGTGTACTGGACCGAAACGTTGATCGTCTGTGAACTGGGTGTAGAGTCGTTCAGCATAGAACACGAAGACCGTGCATACGTAGATCAGGTCGACCAGAGCGAGAGAGAAGAGACACATATTTATTCTCTCCTTGAGGCCTTGCTTGAAGAACACGGCCATGTTGATGCAGTTGGCGGGGAAGCCGATGAGGAAGAGGACAGGGATGAGGACGGTGGCCTTGATTTTGTCGAAGAGGAACTCCGTCTCAGTACTGATAAGGTTGTGGGGGTTGTTCCACGGGATGGTGGCATTCACTCCTAGGACGATGCAGTTCTCTGGAATATCACTTACTGACTGATTCACAGTGCCGACTGTCCACAAAGATGTCATGTCGACTTCTGTCGTAATGGCTTCCGATGGCGTGACCATTGTGAAAGCTATTTCATACAAGCAGACGTTGTCTCGTCACCAAGAGAAATAATTAGGCAATCAAGCAAGTCCAAAAATACCGTTTTGACTAATAATGCTTCCAAGTACAAGGGTTGAATTATTCAGTCTGTTTGCATTGGTGGTGATTGGAACGAAATCTTTCACAGTCTTTCACGAAGCCTTTGTCTCCGCCCCTTTTAGTCACTGTCATTGAATTCAGCGGTTCAGCGGCTTTTGTTTTTATCTGTTACTGTGCCAAATAAGTAGCTGGAAATCTTCTCTCATATTTGCAGTTCCGAGGTGGGAAGGTAACCGTCTATTTTCTTAACACGAGGCAGCTATGCCCTTTGTTTCTGTTTCAAACGAAATACTATGTATTATAGCACACTTTTGGTGTTCACAGCGTTCGTGTAACCTTAACATAAAAAGCACTCTCCTTTTACCTTTTGCCTCCTTTTACCCGTAAAATGTCACATAATGTGAATACTTCGACAGGAAGAGGAGTTTTATAGGAAAGAGAGACGGGGAAGAGAGAGACGGGGGAGGGGCTGAGGGGGTACCTGATTCACAGTTGGAACAGGGGGAGGAGGGAAGGGGTATTGTTTGCTATTTGTGGCTCAGCAACACAGGTAATGGTATCGGAAAATCAAAGGTACCTGGCGTTCATCCTACAAACTTGGATTTTTGTTTTATTATCATTAGCCATTAACAGGCGCCACTGCAGAAGATTTCGACCCGCTTGAGAGAGAGAGAGAGAGAGAGAGAGAGAGAGAGAGAGAGAGAGAGAGAGAGAGAGAGAGAGAGAGAGAGAGAGAGAGAGGAGGAGAGAGAGAGAGAGAGAGAGAGAGAGACCAATTTTCGACCAGGAATAATCATTTCCTGCTCATAGTATTAAAACTGAAAACTACTTGGGTGATGCTGAATAAAAAGGGATACTGTCTCGAAGCCAGTCACGTGGGCTTTTGAGGCTGAGAGATTAAAGAGCACAGTCATATTTAAATTTGTTGTGTTCACTTTAGTGGTGACAAGAAACCTTTGATTCGCAAGTTTCATTGATTTCTTATTTCCTGACTGTCGCTAGGCCTACGCTTTGACTTAATATATAGTCTGACGCCGTAGCCAAAGCTGATCGCTGATTAGCTATTCAGTTTATTAGCCGTGACCGGGTCGTCAGCTAGTGCCTCTGCGAGGTGCCTCGACCTGCGGACAATGGAAACTGCACCACTGAGAATAAAACGATTGAAGTTTTGATTGCCAAGCTGGAGATTAGCGGGTGCTGTCGGACCCCTCCGATCACAGTTGCAAGAACAGAAAAAAAAACGGAAAAAAACACGTGTTTCGCCGTAAATCACCCGGCGAAGACTTGGGCGCGGACATCCCGCTGTTTTCATGTGGAGAGCTGAAACGACCGACGACATGCTGTGGTGAAGCAGCACACGGCCAAGTCCAGGAAGCTGCATTAAGAAGGGCCTGCAGTGGAGAAGATAGCAAATCTGCACCAGAGAGATCGAGAGAGTAATTATATCACGTTGGGGCAGTTGCAGTTGTTTCCCTTTCATCTAGCAGCCACCGCCTCGTGTGCCTTAAGGCCGACTTTTGAGACAGGCATATGATTTTTTTTAAGGCTGCGTCAGATGCCAGTGATAAGACTAGCATAATGATAATAATAATAATAATAAATAAAGGCAGATAGTGATTATTATTGATTATTGATATAAAATATAACAAACAAACAAAACAAAACAAAAAAACTCTAGAGGAGACTGGATTTATTTATATATATATATATATATATATATATATATATATATATATATATATATATATATATATATATATATATATATATATATTATATTATGTGTGTACCACATTGTGTGTGTGTGTGTGTGTGTGTGTGTGTGTGTGTGTGTGTGTGTGTGTGTGTTATTGTGTGTGTGTGTGGTGTATGTGTGTGTGTGTGTGTGTGTGTGGTGTGTGTGTGTGTGTGTGTGTGTGTGTGTGTGTGTGTGTGTGTGTGTGTGTGTGTGTGTGGTGTGTGTTTCTGTGTGTATATATATATATATATATATGTGTGTGTGTGTGTGTGTGTGTGTTGTGTGTAGTGTGTGTGTGTGTGTGTGTGTGTGTGTGTGTGTGTGTGTGTGTGTGTGTGTGTGTGTGTGTGTGTGTGTGTGTGTGTGTGTGTTTACCTGCCTGTGTGTGTGTGTGTGTTTTTGTGTGTGTGTGTGTGTGTGTGTGCGTGCGTGTGTGTGTGTGTGTGTGTGTGTGTGTGTGTGTGTGTGTGTGTGTGTGTGTGTGTGTGTGTGTGTGTGTGTGTGTGTAGGTGGGTGGGTGTTAATTTGAGTAGTGTTCACACGCCTTCACAGTCGTTGTTGCATCTGCTCATTATTGCAAATTTCGCTTGATTACTTTCCTCGTTTGATTATTTGATGAGATAGCATTGTTCCTCGTGATGTGGCCGTTATCGTGGTACCAGTTTTGTGTGTCACAGTTGGTCTTGTTCTGTTTCTGCAAGTCATGACTCTGCTCTCTGTTTTACACCGCTTGCCGCCAGCCGGTCATGTGGAGCCTGTGTTCAGTGACAGCGTGTTCAGTGCAGCCGTGCGTCGCAACAACCGTGAGCTACACAACACAGAGAAGAAAGTGTTGTTTGCCACCTGTGCCGCCCCTGTCCCCCGCTACACTCGACATGATCTTCTGTCTCTGGAAACCGCTGCCGCACCTCCCCCCTTCCTCTACCCCCAGCTGATCGCACGTCTATCACATCTCGGCATTGCAAGAAACGTGCCCAGAAAGCCGCGCCGATCAAGAAGAGGAGGGAAGAGGAGGGAAGAGTGAGCGGAGGAAGATCAATGTGATCGTCGGTTTTCGTGATCGGCTTCCATCGAATTCTTCCAGCTCTTCAACCCCTTGTCACTCACCAGTCTGCCGAGCTTGACTTTTACAGTTTCAATCCAGCTCTCCTCCCTCATTTTGACGAGTGTCAACACGACACCACTGCCGCACCACCTGCCTCTCCACCCAGTGATCGTGACGACCTCTCAGCCTCCTCGCTCAGCGCTCCGCTGCGTCCCCCTCACAGACAGCTGCTTCACATTCCCCTTAGTTCTTCCTCAGCCGAAAGAACACTCCTTGTCTGCCTCTTCAATGCAAGATCCGTCGGCACATCCAGGAGGCGGTCTGACATATGCACCTCCATTCAGGACAACAACATCGACATCATGCTGCTGACGGAGACCTGGCTGCGCCCTGCCGGTGACGACGCCAAGATCGCCGACCTGGCCAGTGGAAATAGTCACGAACTGCAAGTACCTGGGCACCATCATCGACAACAAGTTAGACTGGTCGCCAAATACTGATGCATGCTGCAAGAAAGCGAACCAGCTCATGTACTTTCTCAAAAAGCTGAAACAGTTCCAGGTTGACAAGAAAATCCTGGCTCGCTTTTAAAACAGATGCGAACCTGCGTGCAGTGCCTTGTGTGTGTGTGTGTGTGTGTGTGTGTGTGTGTGTGTGTGTGTGTGTGTGTGTGTGTGTGTGTGTGTGTGTGTGTGTGTGTGTGTGCGCGTGTGTGTGTGTCCATGAATATGTGCTTGTTTTTGTTTCCGCACACGTGTGTGTGTGTTTGCGTGCATGCGTGCGTGTGTGTGCGTGCGTGCGTGCGTGGTGTGTGTGTGTGTGTGTGTGTGTGTGTGTGTGTGTGTGTGTGTGTGTGTGTGTGTGTACGTGAGTGTTGTGTAGCGTGCGTGTGTGTGTGTGTGTGTGTGTGTGTGTGTGTGTGTGTGGTGTGAGAGAGAGAGAGATAGAGAGAGAGAGAGAGAGAGAGAGAGAGAGAGAAGAGAGAGAGAGAGAGAGAGAGAGAGAGAGAGAGAGAGAGAGAGAGAGAGAACTCAGAACTTTATTACACTAGGATTGAGATGTAAAGCTGTTGCCTATTCTTACAATCTGTCCGTAGCGCGAGAGAGTGATATTGTTTAATTAAGTTGCTTGTGTAAACATTTACTTGTCAACGCTGTGATAATAATGCGTGTGTGTGTGTCGTGCATTTTCAGGCTTTGTTGCCTTGTTAAAAGATCAGTCTATTGTTTATTATATTTCTTTTTGTGCACCGTAAGAATTTTTTTCTTGTAAACGTGCAATGGGATAATAAATATTCTGTTTCTAAAGAAGTAAGTACCACACACATACACAAACACACACGTACGCACACGTACGCACACACACACACACACACGCACACACGCACACACGCACGCACGCACGCACGCACGCACACACACACACACACACACACACACACACACACACACACACACACACACACACACACACACACACACACACACACACAACAAAACACGTATACGGTCGGCGTTCAGAAGAGTTCAGCAATAGATCTAAAAGAGATTTAATAATAACTTGAATTTTGTGACCATGTAATAATCGACAGATACCTGATTTTTAACGAGCATAATCAACATAACACTCCTCCTCCTAGAACTAAGTAATTCCGTCTGTTAAAGTAGGATTCCATGCTGATAGTTATATACAAAGGAACAGATGAATGTACACACTTCTAAGCTTTCTTTGACAAAAATGGTACTACGATAGCCACTTCAAAACGGGCTGGCGGAATGCACGGTCTGACCACCATGTGGTACATTGTTCACTGGTGGAATACACGATCTGAGCGCCATGTGGTATTGTACTGACTGGAGTAATACACAATGATTTGACCGCCATGTGGTGCAGTGTTGACAGATGGAATACACAATGATCTGACCGCCATATGGTACAGTGTTGACTGACGGAATACACAATGATTTGACCACCATGTGTTGACAGACTGAATACACGATGACGATGTGGTATTGTATTGACTGGAGTAATACACAATGATTTGACCGCCATGTGGTGCAGTGTTGACAGATGGAATACGCGATGATCTGACCGCCATATGGTACAGTGTTTACAGATGGAATACACAATGATTTGACCGCCATGTGGTACAGTGTTGACAGACGGAATACACGATGACAATGTATTGAGTCTGACTCCAAAATTCTAATAAATGCCGTTTGCTTCACTAGAGTGCAGCTGATAATTGTCTCTCTTCATCAGTACACGTGCGCCATTATGTATTTCGGTGGCAACTTACCAGTCTTTTGCTGTCTTGATATGCTTTAGTTTGTGAGGCAAACATGGCGGCCTCTATTCACGTTTAATACTAATTAAATACTAATTAAACACTGATGGTGCCGTTGAGACTGACTGATGCTGCTCGGGTGAATTGGCAGGCTGGTACTTCCTGTTGCTGTTTGGTCTCAACACTGCCTGTCGTGATTGGTCTCAACACTGCATGTCCTGATTGGTCTCAACACTCCCTGTCCTGATAGGTCTCAACACTGCATGTCCTGATTGGTCTCAATACTGCCTGTCCTGATTGGTCTCAACACGGCCTGTCCTGATTGGTCTCAACACTGCCTGTCGTGACTGGCCTCAACACTCCCTGTCCTGACTGGTCTCAACACTGCATGTCCTGATTGGTCTCAACACTGCCTGTCCTGATTGGTCTCAACGCTGTCTGTCCTGATTGGTCTCAACGCTGTCCTGATTGGTCTCAACACGGCCTGTCCTGATTGGTCTCAACACTGTCTGTCCTGATTGGTCTCAACGCTGTCTGTCCTGACTGGTCTCAACACTGTCTGTCCTGACTGGTCTCAACACTGCATGTCCTGACTGGTCTCAACACTGCCTGTCCTGATTGGTCTCAACACTGTCTGTCCTGATTGGTCTCAACGCTGTCTGTCCTGATTGGTCTCAACACTGTCTGTCCTGATTGGTCTCAACACTGTCTGTCCTGACTGGTCTCAACACTGCATGTCCTGACTGGTCTCAACACTGCATGTCCTGACTGGTCTCAACACTGTCTGTCCTGACTGGTCTCAACACTGCCTGTCCTGACTGGTCTCAACACTGTCTGTCCTGACTGGTCTCAACACTGCCTGTCCTGACTGGTCTCAACACTGTCTGTCCTGACTGGTCTCAACACTGCCTGTCCTGACTGGTCTCAACACTGTCTGTCCTGACTGGTCTCAACACTGCCTGTCCTGATTGGTC
The DNA here is from genome assembly GCA_018857735.1 of Alviniconcha marisindica. NCBI lineage: Eukaryota > Metazoa > Mollusca > Gastropoda > Provannidae > Alviniconcha > Alviniconcha marisindica. The sequence goes on from JABMCL010000813.1 coordinate 1,567,563, forward strand.
TCAACACTGTCTGTCCTGACTGGTCTCAACACTGCCTGTCCTGATTGGTCTCAACACTGTCTGTCCTGACTGGTCTCAACACTGCCTGTCCTGATTGGTCTCAACACTGCATGTCCGACTACAGTATGAACAGAAATCATATCCTGTAAAAGTGGGAACATGAACCATGCCCTAAAGACGAACAGTCTACAACAACCTCAACACAGATACTGTTCTACTGCAGTCCAAACACAGGCACTGTGCTCTTACTGTTTCAGCGCAAATACTCTCCCAACAGTTTTATTACAGCCAATTCCCGAGCAGTTAAAAAAGGAAGAAAAAAAAGAAAAAAGAAAAACAAAACAAAACAAAAAAACATCAGCATGTACGCTACTGATAACATCAGATTAAATATTCATGCGCGCACGCGCGCGCATGTTTGTGTGTTTATGTTTGTGTTTGTGTGTGTGTGTGTGTGTGTGTGTGTGTGTGTGCGTGCGTGCGTGCGTGTCGTGCGTGCGTGCGTGCATGCGTACGTGCGTGCGTGCGCGCGCGTGTCTCTTGTAGTTTACACTGCATAAATGAGATTGTTACATTGCTACACTAAAGTTATTTATAACGTTTTACACATGACTAATTGTCTCGCTGTATGCTATTTGTCAATGCACTTTATGAATGGAACGTCGCCAAGACATTGTTGTGCCCAGTTTAATATCACTGGCAAATAAATACCCAAACACGTACATCCTGATTGAACGTGTTGTGTTCTATTCTCTTACGACATATACCAACCAATAACTGCATTGACACATGAACACACATCGAGTTTACTGGAACTCAAAGATTCGATCATCAGTCACTCCATGCTGTCATAGTTGCGAAGAACTCTATGAAAACACTTATTGACTAATATAAATTGAAGAAACAGCCATTTCAGGTTACACAATGCTCGTCAGTTGCTTGGACAGTTTTTCTCATTTCTCCAGTTGACAGGTTTGTGTAGACTGCAAACTGCTTGTCACTGTTGTGATAGGATCTGATCTGCAAAAAAATTTAATTTGTGAAATAGGCTTAGGCTTCGAAGAGTTTCTCTGAATCTGGTGCCGGTAAGGACGTACACAAAGAAATTTACTGAGAAATTGGTGTAGGTGCAAATTTCCATGATACTTATCAGAACATTATATGTATTAGCGTAGACCTTTACAGGTCCAAGCCTGGGCTCAAACAAGGGGACAATTCGGATAATGATGACAGGAGTGCAAGTGACGAAGAAGACGATGGACAGAGCGACGAGCATTTTGGTGACGCCGATCTCTTTGCTGGACAAACTGGACGACGTCTGGCTGCGCCAACGGACAACGTGGTTGAGTCTGACAACAGTGATGATGGTAGCTACCAATACGACGACTGGACAGCCTATTGTCAGAATAAACCCGTAAAAGACGCCGTCAACGGCGCGGATCATGGCTTGATTGCGGAAGTAGTAGTCGTTGACGTACGGCTTCCAGTAAACCCGCTGCGTGCGTATCTCGTAGAAACACGCCAACTGGTACATGAAAACCACAACAAGTCGTAAAAGCACGAGAGCTAAGATAGACAAAGCAATGAAAAACGCCAGAGTTTTCGTCTTGATGAACCGCTGAGCTCTCAGAGGGAACAACACGCAGATACACCGTTCAGTGGAAACAACGGCAACAAGAAGAAAGTCTACGTAGCCAAACCCGAATAATACGATGATGCGTTTGTGTGTCATGTATTGGTGTACTGGACCGAAACGTTGATTGTCCGTGAACTGGGTGTACAGTCGTTCAGCATAGAACACGAAGACCGTGCATACGTAGATCAGGTCGACCAGAGCGAGAGAGAAGAGACAGAGGTTGATTCTCTCCTTGAGGCCTTGCTTGAAGAACACGGCCATGTTGATGCAGTTGGCGGGGAAGCCGATGAGGAAGAGGACGGGGATGATGACGGTGGCCTTGATTCTGTCAAACAGCTGCTCCGTCTCAAGACTGATGAGGTTGTGGGGGTTGTTCTGCGGGTCGGTAGCGTTTATGCCAACAATAATGCAGTTCTCTGGAATGCTGTTCACTGATGTGTTGATGTAGACACGTGTCCACGCATATGTCATATCGACCTGTGATGGGGTATTCATTTTGAGAGCTGTTCAGACCCTCACAACCATACACCCAGTCAAACAACTTCCGAAAACTCGCTTTGTCCAATGAAGTTGCAAGCCCAAGCCTGTTATAAATTACTTTTGAAATGATGATGAACGGACTTAGCCTTTCACAACAAATCGTCTTCTTTCCAGTAGCCCCAGTGACTGTCCATGTCTTTGACGTTCACCTGTTGGTGAATGACGTCAGTGAGATGCAAAGCGAGATTAAGGGTCTTACACAATGGCAGTTCCACACTGGGGAACAAAAAACAAAACAATGAAAGAAACAAAAACAGACAAA
>JABMCL010000813.1:1572500-1575000 GCA_018857735.1 Alviniconcha marisindica
CACAGCACCCGCTGATGCTCCAACTGCAATAAAATAAAAAAAAACATAAAAAACAGTCTTTTTATCGTCAATGGTGGCAGTTTCTTCTTCCATTGTCTGCAGGTCCAGAAGCCTCGCAGAAATCAATGGCATCACCGATGCAGCTGAAGACTTCGCTCAACACGACCTGCTAAGTACTTCGAAACACCACCACCATCACCAAAAACTTCGTAATGTATCGATGTCTTGTCGATATGGTGGAAGGTATTTCGCGAAGCGACGTCGGGATATACTGATTAAGACTGACCGTGTGGCCGAGCACTGGAACTGAACAAGACCAAAGACATCGACTCTCCACTTGCAGGGCAGGTCTCAGTCGCTGGGCGGCAAGGAACGGTCGCGCAGTCCCCCCCTCCCTTCCCCCCTCCACCTGGCGCAGCAACCTAGCTCAGCGAAGGCAGCAACAAAAACGGGTGACCTCCTGGCGCAGTTCCATGACCCCAACAACCAGGAGGCGCCAGTTCAGGAAGCGGGAGGTCCAGCGGTAACGCGAGGGGTCGTTTCTTTTGATGCTAGATACCGACGGTAACGTTTCCTGGCCGTATTATGGACTATGATTTTGTCTCGAACCATTTATTCTCAGATGCCTCGAATTATGTTTGGTCTCTTTGGTGAACAGCCTTAAACTAGCTAGGGTTATCATTCATGTCTTATGAAATTCCACAAAGCCAAACACTTTTCTTCTTTTTTCCATACTTAAAAAGAAGGGGGCGTTTGACCTCATTCGCATGCAGGAGCCATGTATTACTGATGATGATAAAGCGGTGTGTGAGAAAAAGTACCGAGGGTCATTCTCTCAAATACATGAGTACCCAGGCGCAGCAGGGGACAGATAATTTTGGTTAGAAAAAAGATCGGATTTTAACAGTACGTGCCATGCTAAAGAATAATGAAATTTATGTCACCAGCGTATACGCATCAACACAGCCAGACTCAGGAGAGCTGTATGGCTGCCCGCAGGACCGACAACTCCACATAGCCACGTGGAAGTCCAATGTCTTCGCAGCTCTTCACGACAGCCATGGACACGAAGAGCTGGACCTCACTACTGAACTCCTACGGGCCTGAGTCTGCTGGCCAGGCATGTTGGCAGAGGAGCAGAGCTGCATGAACGCGTGTCAAAGGTGTAGACTAGGACGAAAACCCGCAACCAGCAGCACCGCTGGTCACTTTACCGCTTGACATCCCCTCGAAGTCTTTGCCATAGAATTCACCAAGCTGGACCAGGTGAGCGATGGCAAAATGTACTTGATATAACTGACGTTTTCCAGCAGGCTCAGTTGTAATCACAACAGTTTTTCGTTCTGGGAAACAATCTAAAACAAGAAATACTCCTAGCTTTCCAAAACAATATCCAAACGCATAAAAGGTTAAAGAGACAAGAAAAGGGAAAAAAAGAAATAAAAGAAAAAGAAAAAAAGAACACGCTAATTATATTTAAGAACCAAAACGACCGACGACATCGTTGGTGAAGCAGCACATGGCCAAGTCCAGGAAGCTGCATTAAGAAGGGCCTGCAGTGGAGAAGATAGCAAATCTGCACCAGAGACATCGAGAGAGTAATTATATCGCGTCGGGGCCGACAAGTGTCACGTATTGATATCGCAGTTGTTTCCCTTTCATCTAGCAGCCACCGCCTCGTGCTCCTTAAAGCCGACTTTTGAGACAGGCGTATGCTTTTGTTAAATCTGCGTCAGATGCCAGTAATAAGACCAGATTACTACTACTACTACTACTACTACTACTACTACTACTACTACTACTACTACTACTACTACTACTACTACAGAAAGAAATGTATATATTTATTATTATTTATCATTAATATGTAACATAACAACAACAAACAAAAATCTAGAGACTGGATTTATTTATTTGATATAGATGCACACACACACACACACACACACACACACACACACACACACACACACACACACACACACACACACACACACACACACACACACACACACACACACACACAAACTAACTAACTAACTAACTAACTAAATTCAGTCTCCTTTAGAACGTCTTTAAAAGTTTGCTTAATGTTTATGATATTTATAATACGCCTGTCCCAGTTCTAAAAACGACCTCCAAGCACAGTACAGTATCACATCAGTCTCATAACGCAGGATACAATTGCATCTAACAAGACAGTGAGTATGACTAATTGAAGAAAAGAAAAGAAAAGTGCCGTACATTAATAAAATTGTAAAATTATGTTTAAATTAAAATGTAACTGCATTTTACGGGACAATAAACAAATGGAGAAGGAGGCAATAGTACAGCAACAATGGTCAATCCATAAAACAATATACACGGAATAAGGTAATTGATGTAGTACTGATTAGGTTAGAATACTCTAGCAATTCAACAATTGGGCATTCTCACTCACCCGTCGAGGCATTCGAGTTTTCAATTTATTCGTCACTTAATCAGAATCAGAATCGGAATA
>JABMCL010000813.1:1580000-1597500 GCA_018857735.1 Alviniconcha marisindica
TGTTTTGCTAGCAGCGCTTACGGAACAGGCGAAGGAATTGGATATCACTTCTGCACGGTACGATGAGCTGCTCCACAGGCGTACAGGAAACTGCCTGTTAGTGTCCATATAGCGGTCTGAATGATCCAGTGTCTCAGTCTAACCGCAAGCCAGTCACGGATTTTTATGCCTCTGTGTGTGTGTGTGTGTGTGTGTGTGTGTGTGTGTGTGTGCGTGTGTGTGTGTGTGTGTGGTGTGTGTTTGTATTTGTGTGTGTGTGTGCGTGTGTTGTGCCTGCGTGTATGTGTGTGTGTGTGTGTGTGGTGTGTGTGCTGTGCTGTGTGCGCGTGTGTGTGTGTGTGTGTGTGTGTGTGTGTGTGTGTGTGTGTGTGTGTGTGTGTGTGTGGTGTGTGTGTGCGTGTGTGTGTGTGGTGCGTGTGTGATGTGTGTGTGTGTGTGTATGTATGTGTGTGTGTGTGTGCGTGTGTGTGTGTGTGTGTGGTGTGTACTGTGTGTGTGTGTGCTGTGTGTGTGTGTGTGTGTGTGTGTGCGTGTGTGTGTGTGTGTGTGTGTGTTGTGTGTGTGTCGTGTGTGTGTGTGTACTGTGTGTGTGTTGTGTGTGTGTGTGTGTGTGTGTGTGTGTGTGTGTGTGTGTGTGTGTGTGTGTGTGTGTGTGTGTGTGTTGTGTGTGTGTGTGTGTGTGTGTGTGTGTGTGTGTGTGTGTGTGCTGTGTGGTGTGTGTGGTGTGTGTGTGTGTGTGTGGTGTGTATGTATGTGTGTGTGTGTGTGTGTGTGATGTGTGTGTGTGTGTTGTGTGTGTGTTGTGTGTGTGTGTGTGTTGTGTGTGTCTGTGTGTGCATGTGTGTGTGTGTGTGTGTGTGTGTGTGTGTGTGTGTGTGTGTGTGTGTGTGTGTGTGTGTGTGTGTTGTGTGATGCATGTGTGTGTGTGTGTGCTGTGTGTGTGTGTGTGTGTGTGTGTGTGTGTGTGTGTGTGTGTGTGTGTGTGTGTGTGTGTGTGTGTATGCATGTGTGTGTGCTTGTGCTTGTATGTGTGCGTGCGCGCGTGTGTGTCTGTGTATGTGTTTGTATGTGTGTATGCGTGTGTGTGTGCGTGTGTGTGTATGCGTGTGTGCGGGTGTGCGTGTGTGTCTGGGGGGGGATGCTGTGTGTGTGTGTGTGTGTTTGTGTGTGTTATGGGGAAATTGAGGGATAGCTTAATGCTATGTAACGCACTATTAATCAGGTTGTGTATATACTGTTGCCTGGTTTCATGTTTAGGATTTTGAGTCTCTTACGTGTATCGTAGAGGGATTCAGCGGATTAAGCACTAAAAATAATAAAAGAACTGTAGAAGAGTCTATATTTTATTATTTATTGTGTGTGTGTTGTGTGTGTGTGTGTGTGTGTGTGTGTGTGTGTGTGTGTGTGTGTGTGTGTTTTGTGTGTGCTCTCTCTCTCTCTCTCTCTCTCTCTCTCTCTCTCTCTCTCTCTCTCTCTCTCTCTCTCTCTCTCTCTCTCTCACGTACATATCTACTTTTGGTAATAGTGTTATTGACTACTTTATATTTTCTCGCTCTCTCGCTTCTCTATCGAAAGCAATGCAAGTGTTGGAAAGAATTGATTCCAAACACATGCCAGTTGTATGTTCTTTGCGCTGCCAAAAACAGCCAAATTCCTCCAAAGAAGTAGATGTTACATTGTGTAAACTTAAATGGTCTGATGACAAACGTGCCTTGTTTGAGCAAAATTTGAACTTACCTGAAAACCTGTCAGAGATTGAAAGAGCTAGGAGTCTGATTGATGTCGTTGTAAACGAAGCGGTTAGTGTATTTACAGCTGCGCTGAGCAAGGTTGCTTCATGTTTGGTTAAAAAACAAAGTGGCAAAAAAGGGTTTTCAAATGAATGGTACGACAAGGAATGTAGAGACATGTGAAGGACAACAAGAAAAGTATTTAGGAAATTTTCACTTTAACGCTTGAATAGTGACAGAGACTGTTACTGTGAGTTGCGCAAGCAATATAAACATCTACTTTTGACCAAAGAAAAAGAATACAAATTGAAATGCAGGAAAGAACTAGAAACCAATATAGGAGATCCGAAACAATTCTGGAGAAATATTAAGAAATTCACAACAAAAACTAGACAAGTGAGTGACATATCAGACGAACAATGGCTTGAACACTTTGAAAAAGTGTTCGACGTCAAAGGTATGGAAAAAGATACTGATGATGAAATGTCCTCTTCATATACCACAGAAAGTAAAAGGAATAGTTATGCAGAAGACGACTCTTTGAATTCAGATATTAGTCCGCAAGAGGTATCTGAGTCCATCGACCATCTCAAAGCAAATAAAGCGGCAGGACTAGATGGCATTATTCCACAGGTTTTCAAACACTCTTGTGACAAAATTATACCTTTTCTTGTGCACCTTTTTAACACAGTATTTGCATCAGGTGAATACCCAGAAGCATGGACTGAAGCGGTAATTTATCCGCTACACAAAAAGGGTAGTATTCATGAGCCGGACAACTATAGGGGTATCTCTCTGCTTAACGTTTGCAGCCAACTTTATAGTTACATTATTAATAAACGATTAGCAAGATGGGTTGAAGACAATGACGTACTTGGAGAGATCCAAGCAGGTTTTCGCAAGGACCACTCTACCATTGATCATATCTTTACATTATTTTCTATGATACAGAGACATTTATTAAGGAACAAGAAATTGTATGTAGCATTCATAGACTTTCGAAAAGCTTTTGATTTCATTTCACATTGTAAACTGTGGCCTATTTTGAACAAGACAGGTATTAAAGGAAAAATGTTACAGACTATTCAGAGCATGTACAGGATTGTTAAAGCTCGCATTCGTAATGGAAAGAACGTGACCGATGCATTCATTTGTCAGAAAGGTCTAAAACAAGGAGAAATAACTAGCCCGTTACTTTTTTCATTGTTTGTTAATGAACTTGCAAGGGATATAATTAAAAACGGAAGACACGGAATACAGTTATTACCTGATATGGTTGAACTGTTCATTTTGCTTTTTGCAGATGACATTGTTCTTTTGTCAGATACAATAGTTGGGTTGCAAAACCAGTTAGATGTTTTTGCTCGCAATTGTGCCAGACTTGATCTCCATGTTAACTTGGACAAATCAAACATTATGATTTTCAGAAATGGGGGATACATTGCCAAGAGAGAAAAATGGTTCTATAATGGGCAAAACATTACAATTGTTAACTCTTACAAATACTTGGGCCTTTTCCTTACAACTAGAATGACGTTTTCAAATTCTCTGAACGAAATGGCCAACTAAGCAAGGAAGGGGGTTACTGACATATTCAGAACGCTATGGAGGCTTGGGGATTTTTCGGCACCAATATTTTTCAAGATGTTTGATGCTCAAATTAAACCGATGCTCTTGTATGGTTCAGAAATTTGGGGTCTGAAGGCGTATAAGTCAGTGGAGAAAGTTCACACATTTGCCCTCAAAAACCTTTTAAATGTTAGTCCTAGAACGCCCAACGACATGGCATATGGAGAGACAGGTCGTTTTCCACTATATGTTCATTCTTATACAGCCTGTATAAAGTACTGGTTACGCCTTACTACAATGGACATTTCAAGGCTACCACGAAAGGCTTACAGTATGCTGTTATTGCTGCATAATAGCGGCAAGTTCTGCTGGGTGTCACAGGTGCATCAGGTCTTGTACAAATTTTTCTTCGGATTTGTTTGGGAAAATCAAGGTGTGCAAAATCCAGAAACATTCATCAAGGCGTTTAAACAAAGGCTTATTGATTGCCATAGCCAGAACTGGCATGAGCATATCAGCAATAGTACCAGATTTACCATATATAGGAGTTTAAGATCTCCATTTTTTTAGAACCGTACTTCACCTCTGTGACAAACAAACACATTAGGGACGTTTTGATAAGATTCAGAATTGGAGAATCCAACATACGTACCCACAAACTAAGATATGTTGCACACACGCCAGGTGATCTGATGTGTCCATTATGTAACACGGCGTACGAAGATGAAATGCATACCTTATTTTATTGCAAATTTCTTGACGACCTGAGACAAAAATATGTTCCCAGAATATATACTGTGCAACCTTCCTATGCTACTCTTAGACGAATGATGCAAGATAAAAGTTGCCTTCACGACCTAGGTAGATTTATCTACCACTCAAATAAACGCCGCGAGGTATGACCAGGTCCACAGCAAGCTTCTTTTCCTGGAACCAAAGTTTAAACCTTGAATGTGATTTCAAGAATGTGTGTTATCTCCATTGTGTATTCTCTCCCCTTGTTTTGATGCCTACTTAGGATCAAAGATGGAGGTGTAAGGATTACCCCCCCCCCCTCCCAATAGTGCCTATTCAACCAGATGTGGCAGTGCTTAGATTTGCATGTATCACCTGTATGTTGTCTACATCGAGGATACTTTTTTTTCTCTTTTTTTTTTGCTGGGGTGGTCGGGCGTGGGGTGGGTTGCTGGTTTTTGCTTTTGTTTTGTTTTCTCTTTTGTTCGTGTTTGTTTCTTTTTTCTGTTTCTTTTTGTCTTGTCTGTTTGTTTAGTGTTGTTTGCACACTATTTTGTATAGGTGGTATGTGCATGTTTATAATCATACCATTTGTAATGGGTCAAGTGGCCTTCTACAATAAAACATTCTGAGTTCTGAGCCTCTCTCTCTCTCTCTCTCTCTCTCTCTCTCTCTCTCTCTCTCTCTCTCTCTCTCAGCTGTTTGGTCGTTACACGGCTGATGCCATATGAATCTGCTGCCGTCTTGGCGCACGTTTTGTGTACATGACTTAGCCATGCACACGATTACAGTGTCACGGTCGAAAGCCAAATAATTAGATTGCCTGCCGCTTGCATTTGCTGGCCGAAAAACTGGGATAAATTACACGCAGCTGCGGTAGCGTTTGGGAGGTAAAGGATAACTAAATAGGTCGGCGCGGAAATATGGCCCTTCAGAACAATAATCTCCCGTCACGACTCCAACACGTAACCTGTCAATCACTAGTCCATAGCTCTACCAATCACATATCCCGGCTCCCCAGTGTCAGTGGTCCAACGGATGTGTCGCAACCAGGTCTATCCTACGAAAACAACAACGCAAATAAATACACACAAATACGGAAATACTTTCACACACACACACACACACACACACACACACACACACACACACACACACACACACACACACACACACACACACACACACACACACATAGGCGCTTACCCGGAAATCAGACGATTTTTTTCTCATACTGAGCTTCTTATTTGTAGTGTGTTTTGTCTGTTTGCTTGTTTGTTTGTTTGTTGGTTTTTCTTTTTCTTTCTTCTTTGTTTCTTTGTCTCTTTCTTGGTCTCTTTGTTTGTTTGTTTGTATGTGTGCGCGCGCGCGCACATGTGTGTGTGTGTGTGTGTGTGTGTGTGTGTGTGTGTGTGTGTGTGTGTGTGTGTGTGTGTGTGTGTGTGTGTGTGTGTTCCTACATTTTGTCTCTCTATGTCTCTGTCTGTCTGTCGGTCTGTCTAACTCTGTCTCTCTGTATCTGTCTCTCTAACTCTCTCCCCCTCCACCTCTCTGTCTCTGTCTGTCTTTCTGTCTCTGTCTGTCTGTCTCTGTCTTTCTCTGTCTGTCTCTGTCTCTCTCTCTTAGACAGTCGCACATTCATATGATTATGCTTTGCTTTCATTTGTTTTACGTGCTGATATTGTTTGTTTTTCTTTTTTGTTCTGTTTATTTGCTTTGACCTAAAACTGTGTATGTGTGTCAGCGTGTCTATGAATTAATATCCGATATGTTTTATTATATTAGTCATGTAATTTCTCTCTCTCTCTGTTTCTACTTCTCTGTTTCTCTGCCTCTCTGCGCATATTATTTTATTTCTTTGCTAATTATTTCTTTAATTTTCAAATGATATACATAATGACGATTTTGCTTTTATTTTCATTTGTCCCTCTTTGGCTTAAGCATGCTGATGAATTGATCTCCTATTACCTATATACGTTTGCGACTTTCAACTCTATGTGTAGGCGTAGTGTCAACAGAATTAGTCCCTCATGGGCGAGAGCTGGATCTAAAGAAGACTATGTGTCTACTTCACTACCATCATAAACTAAAGTTTATTCATTCATCCGTTCTTTGTTTCTTTCCATCTGTCTGTCTGTCTGTCTGTGTGTCTGCCTCTCTGTCTCTGTCTGTCTGTCTGTCTGTGTGTCTGCCTCTCTGTCTCTGTCTGTCTCTCACACTCCCTCTCTCTCGCCACCCTCTCTCCCTCCCTCCCTCCCTCTCCCCTTCTCTTCCCCCCCCCCCCCCCCCCTTTCTCTCGCTCCTTATTCCCCACCCATCTGTCCCTCTCTTCCGAGTTGTCATTCCCTAATGTACTTACGCAAACAAATATGTATCCGAATTGTCCCTAGCGTGATATTTCTCAGGGCGTGGTATGATCGCGACTTCTAGTATGTTTCGATGCATAGTCCACAGGCACACTTTTCGTACCCGTCGAAACATCGACCTGTTTAATCATTCCGTAATATTTTTGTTTGCTTTCTTTTCAAGTCCATGGGGTGGATGTGGGTGGATGGTGTGGGTATGGGGGGGGGGGGGGGGGGGGGGGGGAGGGGACTGGGGGGGGGGGGGGCAGAGGCATGATCGTATCGGATATTAGCATCTAGTCCAGGAGACCACCGCCAATCTTGGAGCCAAAGGAAGACCGTAAGACAAAAGTGTCAGCTTCCAAGAAAAGAAGACCTTCCTCAGAGCAGCCCTCGGGCGAAGCTCTGAGAGGGATCACTTCCTTGACCAATGGCAGCAGATTCTGGTCATGAGATTACACACAGGCCACAACCGACTCAATGCCCACATGTACAGGAACATCACCAACCTGCAACAGCGGTCTTGAAGACCAGACCGCTGAACATGAACTGTTTAGATGCCCACTTCTGCAGACAGCAAGACAAAATGTGTGGCCAACAGCAGTCCAGCTACACACCAAACTCTACGGCAGCAAGGAGGAACTGGAGAAGACGGCCACATCCATCTTGCAAACTGGACTCTCAGTGTAGTGGCGATGGAGAAGAAGTCAAATAATTACGGAGCTCCAGCTGATTCGAAAATATCTTATTTCCTCTGTACACAACAGACTCATGATGATGATCACAGGCCTGTTGACAAGTCTTGATGGAGAAGAAGAAGAAAGGAAAGCGTCACACGCTTTGGTTAAACCGTTGCTTTGTAGAGCAATGTCTGGCGCAGCTTCGAGGACGTGTTCATGATTGAGTCCTCCCCTCCACCTGTTTGCCAATAACCAAGTTGTTCTGTCCCGTCATGGCTCACGGCGCCTTTCCATCCCTCTGTCTGTCTGTCTTTCTGTCTCTCTGTCTGTCCCTGTCTGTCTCCCAGTCTGTCTGTCTGTCTGTCTCTGTCTGTCTGTCTGTCTGTCTCTCTCTGACTCACTCTTTCTGTCTCTGTCTGTCTGTCCGTCTGTCTCTCTCGCTCTGTCTGTCTGTCTCTCTCGCTCTGTCTGTCTGTTTGTCTGTCCCCCTTCCCACCCCTCTCTCTCTATTCCTGAGTCGCTCTCTCTTTCTGACTCTTGTCTGTCTGTCTGTCTCTCTCTCTGTCTCTGTCTCTGTCTGTCTCTGTCTCTCTGTCTCTGTCTCTGTCTGTCTGTCTGTCTGTCTGTCTGTCTGTCTGTCTGTCTGTCTGTCTGTCTGTCTCTCTCTCTCTCTCTCTCTCTCTCTCTCTCTCTCTCTCTCTCTCTCTCTCTCTCTCTCTCTCTCACACACCTTTTCTCTCTGACTCTCTCTCTCTTTTTTCTGACTCGTTCTGTTTGTTTCTCTGTCTGTCTCTGTCCCCCCCCTCTGTCTTTGTCTCTGTCTGTCTGTCTCTGTCTCTCTCCATATATATATATATACCCTCACGTTGACATCCAAAGCACACACACACACACACACACACACACACACACACACACACACACACACACACACACAAGGGCGCGCGTGCAACCGCTTCCGTTGCTATGGAGTAAAAAATTAAAACAATTACGGAGCTCCAGCTGATTGGAAAAATATCTGATTTCCTCCGTACACAACAGACTAATGACGATGATCACAGGCCTGTTTACAAGTCTTGGTTTGCCTTCAGTTGATTTATATCCACATTAGCAAAATGAAGCAGGGCTGACTTTGTAAAGTTCACTGTAGCTCAGAGGGAGAAATGTCATATCGACTGCCATCGTGCACTTGCTGACTTTATTTTGCAATTTGGCATGGTGTTAGGTATGGACACAAGGCTTTCCAAAGCCCTTTCCCAAGCAAATCTAAAACAAAAATGACTGCTAGCGTTCGAAAACAAGATAAAAACAAATAAAAGGTTCAAAAGAGTGCTATGTATTAGTACAAAACAAAACCTATTAATTTTCGAGATAATTCGCTTTATCCAGCTACAAAACGACGCTTTTAATGTCAGACAGCGACTGAGGACTAGGAAGATTAAACGCAACAGTTTCAATACCAATATTTCAATACTGGAGAAGAAAACAACACCTAAACCAAACATCGATTTTAACCATTTAACTGTTCTTTAAGTGTCGTTTTGTAGCTTGACAAAGGGATTCCACCGAAAAATTGCAAAATTTTGTGTCTGTGTCAAAATAAATAAGCGTTCTTTTGAATATGTTATGTGTCTCGATCTTGTTTTAGAACGCTAGCAGTCATTCTTGTTTCAGATTATGTTTTTAATACTAATAGCCTGGTAATGCTAATATGTGAACTGGTATTCACCAATCGATTCGCTAGTGGAATCATATCTAATCGGGGGGAGGGGGAGGGGGGGATACAATGTCCGGTTCATCAACGATCTTCAATGATTTGGTACTCCAGGGGACAGTTCCATAGACACCAAGCTATTTGTAACAGTTGTGATCGGGTCTAATTTTCTACATTTCGTTTCCTGAGAAGGCTTCGAAGCGTTGCTCTGTACTTGGTGCCAGCGAAGACATACATGAAGAAATTGGCTCTCTGTTGACAGCCGTTACATTCTGTCTTCCCATGCCCTCAATCCTCCCATGCCTTCAAAACTGCGTTAAATCTCCCCCCCCCCCCCACCACCCCTCCTCTGTTACCCTCCCTCACTCCTCGTTACATTCCTTCTGTGCGACCCTGTGTGTTGGTGTGTGTGTGTGTGTGTGTGTGTGTGTATGTGTGTGTGTGTGTGTGTGTGTGTGTGTGTGTGTGTGTTGCGAGGAATAGAACACTATGCATAATAGTAATTATTTTTGAGGTTTATTGTATACATTTTGTTCATCTTGTAAAACACGGTGTGTTCACCCTTGTCAGAAACACCCACCGCTATAAACAAACACAAAAAAACGCTATTATTATTTTCAGTAGTAGTAGTATTTGTTCAAGACCCAAAGACATCGATTTGGGTCGAGTTCAAGACCCAGAGACATCGATTTGTTTCGACCGAAATGTGGATTACAGTTTAGGCATAATTCTACACCCAAGGTAAATTTGGGGAACAAACATTCAGTCACCTGTTACCACACAAACAAACCCTAGATGTGAACACGTAGTTCCTGGAGAATATCAGTCTAGATGTTCAATAGAAATGCTATGACTCGAAGACCCTTTCGATGCCTTTTTGTGTTCTAGATCTCATCGATTCAGCTGCCATTCCGTCAGCAGAGCTTATGGATGTTACCGTCCTGTGAACCGCACTGGGCTTCCACGATCAGGAATCGGCAGATGAATCGCAAGAGTTTAACACCAGCAATGACGTTAATAATTATATGCAGTAGTATGCAGCACTGACGTTAATAATTATATGCACTAGTATGGACCAATCACAGCGTGTGTTCTTGGATTCGTCTTCGAACATTTTACTGATGTCGCGGTCCACACTGCGTTGACAACTTCCAAAGCCGTGCAGTCTGCGTACGCCCTATTCGATCAACAGTAAAGAGGCAAGCGGTCACTTCAAAACAAAAAGCTACAAGAACACTATGGGGCAACACGGAGGACATATTCAAAACCACAATCTTCATCCAGGACATCGGACTGATCAGTTGAGGCAGATCGATGTTCGAATGCAGAAGAAGGAGAGAAAGACCGATCGTCTACTTAGTGGAACCATATCTAACTGAAAGATAAAATACCAAACAAGCAAACAACAGCAGCAACAACAACAACAACAGCAACAACAACAAAAATCCGGTTCATCAACTATCGTCAATGGTCTGCTGCTGCATTGCACAGTTCCACATACGCCAAACTATTTGTAACAGTTGTGATCGGGTCTAATTTTTTACATTTCTTTTTCCAGACAAGGCTTCGAAGCGTTTCTCTGTACTTGGTGCCAGCGAAGACATACATGAAGAAATTGGCAGTGGAGTTCATGTAAGAACAAATCTCCATGCTACTTATGAGAAGATTGAAGGCGTTGGCGTAAGCCCTTCCTGCCCCGAGTCTGGGCTCGAACAAGGGAGAGACTCGGATAATGACGACGGGAATGCAAATGATGACGAACTCGACCGATAGAGCGATGAGCATTTTGGTGAGGTTGATCTCTTTGCTGGATAAATTGGAGGAAGTCTGGTTGCGCCAACGAACAATGTGGGTGAGTCTGACAGCAGTGATGGTTGTAGTAATCAAGACGACGGCTGGGCAACCGACTGTCAAACAAAACCCGTAAAAGACTCCGTTTAAAACGCCGATCATTGCCTTGTTCCGGAAGTAGTAATCGTTGACGTACAGCTGCCAGGAGGTCCGCTGCGTGCGCATCTCGTAGAAACAAGTGATCTGGAACTGAGAAACGACGGGAATTCGCAGACCCACGAGAACTAAGGCAGAGACAACAATGAAGAACGCGAGAGTTTTTGTCGGGATGCATCGCTGAGCTCTCATAGGGAACAGAATGCAGATACATCGTTCAGTGGCAACTAGGGCAACGAGAAACAAGTGTACGTAGCCAAACCCAAATAGCACGATGATGTGGTTGTAGACCATGTAGTTGAGCACCGGACCGTAGCGTTTATCGTCCGTGAACTGCGTGTAGATACGTTCAGCATATAATACGAAGATCGATGACAAGTAGATAAGATCGACCAGGGCGAGAGAGAACAGACACATATTGATCCTCTCCTTGAGGCCTTGCTTGAAGAACACGGCCATGTTGATGCAGTTGGCTGGGAAGCCGACAAGGAAGAGGACGGGGATGATGATCGTGGCCTTGATTTTGTCAAAGAGATACTCCACTTCAAGGCTGATGAGGTTGTCGGGGTTGTTCCACGGGATGGTGGCGTTCATGCCGAGGATGATGCAGTTATGGCCTGGAGCACTGCCGGCTGACTGATTGGCATCGTTGACTGCTCGTGACGTCATCTCGATTTCCGCCGATACGGCATCTGAGGGCGTAATCATAATGACAGATATTTAAAGAATCGGTTTGTTTCCTGCTTCAACGAAGGGAAACAGCAATGAATATAAACCCAGTCAAACAATTTCTGGGATATTCTTTTGCTTGATAACCTTCAGTCAGACGTCTTGTTCGTGTGTTTTATGAGATACTGACATGATCGAAAGAGCTGGCAACTAATGTTCTTCCTCCCAGTACTCTCTGGTGACAGCTTTTGTCCTGTCAAGTTCACCTAACTTAGTAGTTGCCTTATAACGTTCAGCTGACTTTGTGGTCGTTGTCCTCTGAAGTTTAGCTGACTTTGTAGTCGTTGTCCTGTGAAGTTCCGTTGACTCTGTGGTCGTTGTCCTGTAACATTTAGCAGACGTTGTTGCCGTTGTCTTCTTAAATTAAGCAGACTTTGTTCCAGACCGTTGATGGAGCTGACATCGGCACTTGCATGCTTGGAAGAAAAACTGTGTATGGTCGAGTTTTCTGTTCTGAATCAAACTAATGTGTGCTTTTTGAGACGTGACGACTCTTACAGTTCAGATTTCACTCGCTCCAGGGTATACCCACTCATTAGATCTTGTGACATTAACGGCAAAAATGTAAGGCTTTTTATAGTTTGATGTGAGAAACACATTCAAGAGAGTTGAGGGGTAAGGGGGTGGTGGGGGGGGGGGGGGGGGGGGGGGGGGGGGGGGGTATGCTGCTAATTACCTTGCGGAAAAAGAGGAGGCTATTACTTTGACGTCGATAAACTGTGGTACGATTAGGCTGGAAATCGGGAAGCGATAACTTGGAAAAAATTATTTTCAATTTTCTTTTTTCTCTCTTTTCCTGTGGAAGGGCGGGGTCTGTTTGGCGATTACCTGTACCTACTGCAGGCAACAGACGAGTGTATCGGTTAGGAACGAGCGCAGACCTTTAGAAAAACTCTGTGTAAAGGTTATATTGCACATGCGAGTAGTTGTGTGCGAGAGTGCGCGCGCGCGCATGCGTGTGTGTGTGTGTGTGTGTGTTGTGGTGTGTGTGTGTGTGTGTGTGTGTGTGTGTGTGTGTGTGTGTGTGTTTGTGTGTATGTTGTGTGTGTGGGTGTGTGCGTGTGTGTGTCAATGCCTTATGTAAAATTGTTTGGTAGGACTGTCCTTTGGGTGTGTATAGAATATTGTATTTAGGTTAATATGTATGATGTGAGCGCTCAGGGCGTGGATGAGCGCATGATAAATGTACATTGTTATTATTATTATTAATGCGAGGTAGAGAAAGATGAAAGACACAGAGACAGACAGACAAATACAGACAAAAACAGAGACTGACACTGACAATAATAACTTTCTTGAAGTAATGATTATAGATATTTTATTGCGTGATTTAAAAGAATAACATCATTTTAGCTTATATTTCTGTCATTTCCAATGCATCATAATTGTTTTGTATTTTGAGGCTAATTTGCTTTAATTATTCTTTTGAAAATGAAATAATAATATTAATATATACTGTGATGGGTGTTTCGCGCATTTTTATGCGTTGAATTACTTTCTGTATCACTACTTTGTCTGTACTATTTCGCCATAGTTTTGCATGCCAGTCGTGTGTTTTGCCAGTTTTGCGCGCCCGCGCCTGCGCACGTGTGTGTGTGTGTGTGTGTGTGTGTGTGTGTGTGTGTGTGTGTGTGTGTGTGTGTGTGTGTGTGTGTGTGTGTGTGTGTGTGTGTGTGTGTGTGTGTGTGTGTGTGTGTGTGTGTGTTTTGGAGATGCACGTGATTTGTTTGTGTGGGTGTGGCTGCGTGCGCGCGCGCACGGGCATGTTTGTGCGATGTGTGTGTGTGTGTGTGTGTGTGTGTGTGTGTGTGTGTGTGTGTGTGTGTGTGTGTGTTGTGTGTGTGTGCGTGTGTGTGTGTGTGTGTGTGTGTTTTTGTGTGTGTGTGTGTGTGTGGTTGTGGAGAGAGAGAGAGAGGGGGGGGGGGGGGGGGGGGGAGAGAAATGAAACCATGATATCGGTCTGAATTTAGATAAACGTGCCAGAATTAAATTGTCAGGGTGTGGCGATTGTCAGCACGCAGTACGACCGCATCGATTTATTGTTCGGAAGTATGTCGGTACCAGTGCTGCAGCTGGGACGTCCTCCAGTTGATTAGCATTTTCTTGCCTCTTTTTTCCCCTGCCGCCTTCTCGTCTGTGCTGCTGATAGCCTAGTTGTAGGAGGAGAAAGATAAAGACCGACAAAAACTACTCGCATGATAATGTTGGCATACAGAGGAACACAGAAGCATACACCTTGGTGAAAGCGGAAGCCAACCGAAGAAACAGCACGGGCCCTGTGAGTGACAGGACAGCCCCATGGGTAGGAAGGGATGGAATGTTTTGACTAATATGAACACAACGCGCTTTGTTTCCCACTCAGTTCCTGATCCTACGTGTTAAAAATCGACGTTTGACTGCCGCGAAAACACGCCCGTGAGTGCTGCTATTTTGTGCCCAGCTGTCTGTGTCAGTGACGCCATACACAAGTGTGGTATTTGTTATGTGGTGCAAACATTTCAAACCGAAATCAGTCTCGGAGTCATCGTCAGTCGTCTTGCTCGTCATCCATCGTTACTTCATGTTGAGGGTCCACGATCAAATGGCTAATCATTATGGCGACTAAACACTTGGTGGGGGGTTCGCCCTAAAGCTCCGTTGGTAAGGCCGCTGTCAGTTCAGGGGAAAATGGGTGGGGTGGGTGGGTGGGTGGGGCGATGGGGTGGGGGTTCGCCCAAAGTCCGTGGTATGGACTTTTCCAGTCAGGCCCTTTTGGGGTGGGGTGGGGTGGGTGGGGGGGGGGAGGGGGTGAGCGGGGGGGGGGTTGGGGGGGGGGTGGGGAGAGTGACCTCTTTGTTAACGCCCAAGATTTTCTTACGAAAAAGGGCCCCTTAAAAGACCAATGGCGGTTCAGCCGAGCTTTTGCGAGCGGTGAGGTTCAGCGCCAAGTTCCGCTTCTGCCTCGATGGAGGTTCCGCTGGTCTGCTAGGGTCTGGATACGTCCAGGAGAGATTCCCGTTGACTGTTGCTTACGGCAAGACCGGGTTGACTGTTGCTTACGACAAGACCAGATGGCTGTTGCTTACGACAAGATCAGATGACTGTTGCTCACTACAAGACCAGATGACTATTGCTTACGACAAAACCAGATGACTGTTGCTTACGACAAGACCAGGTGACTATTGCTTACGACAAGACCATATGAGAGGATGTGCAGCAAGCGCCACGGTGTAAGGAGGTGTATCACTTGACTATATATCGTACCTCACAGGTTCCTATTATTGACTCCCAAAGACCTATCCTCTGAGTGTTGCAGCCCGTGGCAGTGCTGGTCTCCAGACCCATACACCGATAGCAGCAGCCTGTGGCAGTGCCTGCTCTTCAGACCCATCACCCGTGTTGCAGCCTGTTCTCCATACCCCCGTGTTGCAGCCTGTTCTCCATATCTATACCACAGTGTTGCAGCCTGTTCTCCATAGCTATACCCCGTGTTGCAGCCTGTTCTCCATAAATATAACCCCGTGTTTCAGACTGTTCTCCATACCAATACCACCGTGCTGCAGCCTGTTCTCCATATCTATACCCCCAGTTTTGCAGACTGTTCTCCATACCTATACACCCTGTGCTGCAGACTTTTCTCCATACCTATACCCCCGTGTTTCAGACTGTTCTCCATACCTATACCTCAGTGTTGCAGCCTGTTCTCCATACCAATACCGCCGTCTTTCAGACTGTTCTCCATACCTATACCCCCGTGTTTCAGCCTATTCTCCACACCTATACCCCCGTGTTGGAGCCTGTTTTCCATACCCCCATGTTGCACCCGTTCTCGATATCTATACCCTTGTTTTGCTGATGATGATGAAGTGATGCTTTATGTCCTCAGATGTCAGTTGACATATTAGGGACAAGTTGTGACCAATGCCGAAGCACGGTGCAATAAATCTTTACGTCCACGGAAACCAGAAGGCTCGTTAGGACGGACAGTCCAGGACGTCCACTTCGACTCTCACACAGCTCCTGATCCATGATTGTTTTGCAGCCTGTTCTCCATATCTATACCCCCAGAGTTGCAGCCTGTTCTCCATACCAATACCCCCGTGTTGCAGCCTGTTTTCCATACCAATACCCCCGTGTTGCAGCCTGTTCTCCATATCTATACCCCCGGTGTTGCAGACTGTTCTCCACATCTGTACCACCAGTGTTGCAGCCTGTTCTCCATACGATAACCCCAGTGCTGCAGCCTGTTCTCCGCACCTATACCCCCGTGTTTCAGCCTATTCTCCAGACCCATACCCCCGTGTTGCAGCCTGTGACAGCGTCTGTTATCCAGACCCATACTCCTAGTGTTGCAACCTGTGGCAGTGTCTGTTCTGCAGACACATACTCCTAGTGTTGCAGCCTATGGCAGTATGTGTTCTGGAGACCCATACTACTGGTGTTGCAGCCCGTAGCAGTGTGTGTTCTCCAGACCCATTCTCCTAGTGTTGCAGCATGTGGCAGTGTGTTCTCAAGACCCATACTCCTAGTGTTGAAGCCTGTGGCAGTGTGTGTTCTGCAGACCCATATTCGTCGTGTTGCAGCATATGGCAGTGTCTGTTCTATAGACCCATACTCATGTTGACAGCCTGTGGCAGTGTGTGTTCTACAGACCCATACTCCTAGTGTTGCAGCCTGTGGCAATGACTGTTCTGCAGACCCATGGTGCTTGTGTTGCAGCCTGTAGCAATGTCTGTTCTACAGGCCCATACTCCTCATGTTGCATCCTGTGGCAATGTCTGTTCTGCAGACCCTTAGTCCTAATGGTGCAGCCTGCGGCATTGACTGTTGTCCAGACCCATACTCCTAGTGCTGCAGCCTGTGGCAGTGTCTGTTTTCCAGACCCATAGTCCTAGTGTTGTAGCCTGTGGCAGTGTCTGTTCTGCAGAATCATACTGGTTGTGTTTCAGCCTGTGGCAATGTCTGTTCTGCAGACCTATACTCCTTGTGTTGCAGCCTGTGGCTATGTCAGTTCTACAGATCCATACTGCTAGTGTTGCAGCCTGTGGCAGTGTGTGTTCTGCAGACCCATACTCCTAGTGTTGCAGCCTGTGGCAGTGTGTGTTCTCCACACCCATACTCCTAGTGTTGCAGCCTGTAGCATTCTGTGTTCTGCACACCGATACTCCTAGTGTTGCAGCCTGTAGCATTCTGTGTTCTGCGACCCATACTCCTCGTATTTCAGCATATGGCATGTCTGTTCTACAGACCCATACCCGTGTTGACAGCCTGTGGCAGTGTCTGTTTCCGGAGACCCATACTCCTAGTGTTGCAGCTTGTGGTAATGTGTGTTCTCCATACCCATACTCCTAGTGTTACTGCCTGTGGCAGTGTGTGTTCTACAGACTCTTTCTCCTAGTGTTGAAGCCTGTGGCAATCATTGTTCTGTAGACTCGTAGTGCTTGTGTTGCAGCCTGTGGCAGTGTCTGTTCTCCAGACTCATAGTCCTAGTGTTGCAGCCTGTGGCAGTGTCTGTTCTCCAGACCATACTCCTGTGTTCACCTTTTGCCAGTCTGCCAGACCCATACTCCTAGTGTTGCACCCTTGTGGAGTGTTGTTCTCCAACCCATATCCTAGTGTTGCGCCTGTGGCAGTGTTGTTCTCATACCCATACTCCTAGTGTTGCTGCCTATGGCAATGACTGTTCTGCAGACCCATAGTGCTTGTGTTGCAGCCTGTGGCAATGTCTGTTCTACAAACTCATACTCCTCATTTCGCAGCCTGTGGCAGTGTCTGTTCTGCAGACCCATAGTCCTAGTGTTGCAGCGTGCTGCAATGTATGTTCTGCAGACCCATGCTGCTTGTGTTTCAGCCTGTGGCAATGTCTGTTCTGCAGACCCATACTCCTCATGTTGCAGCCTGTGGCAGTGTTTTCTCCACACCCATAACCCTAGTGTTGCAACCAGTGGCAGTGTGTGTTCTGCAGACCCATACTACTAGTGTTGCGGCCTGTGGCATTGTGTGTTCTCCACACCCATACTCCTAGTGTTTCAGCCTGTGGCAGTGTGTGTTCTGCAGACCCATACTCATAGT